>JABEVN020002336.1:0-21811 GCA_013146195.2 Codonopsis lanceolata
AGATGCAGTGAGTTGGCGAGAATCGGCAATTGTTAATATCATTAGTGTCAACCATGTTGTCTAAATCTTGACCATATTATCCAATTCATTAATATCATTAACATCAATAGGGTTTGGGGATTGGTGAGCCTTGTCACGCTATTAGAACCATCAATCGGGATCGTCTAGATCCTCAGACGAATTGAGGGAATCGGAATGGGGATCATCATTGTTATTGGGGGCTTTAGATGCATTCAAATCGCGTTAGGGCTAGTGTTTATAGAGGGGCAGCAGTATTAGGGCTTGTCATATCCCTTGGGACCAACATCTTTGTGGTTACCTTCAATACCATGATTTGGCCGTGGGCTCTTTAGGTATCACACATTAGATTTAGGAGCACCTTGGGATTTTTAGAATGCGGACGAGGAAGGAGCGGCCTTACCTTTATTGAGATGCTTTAAATAGACTTTGCATGAATCCCCATCATGCCCAAGTCGATGACAAAAGTGCAATAGGAAGGTAGGCGTTCGGCTTCAATCATCTGCCAAAATCCTTGAGGCAGAAGGGTTCCACTATCTATCAGGTCGGGGAAGGGATGTGTTTAGTGAGATCTACTTCAATGCATACACGAGCCACACTAGGGCCAGCGGGTTGGCGGTAGGGTTATCAATAGTGGCGTGTAAAACCACAGAATGTTGCTTGCTTGTGTTATGCATGAATTCATACTTTTATAATCATCATAAATATGTTCATTTAGCTCCGTTTATGTTTAGAGTCAATAGCATGATCGTTGACGTCGTTTGAGATCTTGTATGCATTTTTCTTCGCGAGATGCTTTGAATCTCGGGTTTAAGATTATGTTGTAAATTCATGGATAAATGTTAGGGGCATTTAAAACATCATTAACATGCCTTGGATGTTGGTTAGATGCTAGTTGCATCGTCGGTTTGGTTGCTAGTTTGATTCTAGCGATAACCCTTCTCGGTTTGACTTTTTAGGTTGTCGTTCGGAGAGTTACTTTGAGTTCGGCCATGTTTTGATGAGGTTTGAGACTTGATTCCTTTGGTTATAGATTGGAGGACATTAAGGTTGAATTGTAGACCATTTTTGGCTTGGAAGGACTCGAGAATGATACGCTGGAGGAGAGGCGGGGACCGAGCGAGGAAGCGAGAAAACTTTGGAATGCTGAAGGAAGCATCGATGCGCCGCATGCGCTCGCATCAAGGGGGAGGATGCGACCGCATGAGGGTCCCTTGGGCAAGTGCGTAATTACGGATTTTGCAATTGTTTCTCTGACTGCTCGAAATTTAACCCCTAAACCCATTTTAAACCTAACCTAAACCCTCCTACTTAGCCTAAACATGTCCTAAACACCTATTAGAGTTACTAGGGGTTGATTAGTGGATTGATTAGAGGATTTAATCCCCCTATTTAAACCCCAAATCTGATTTCTCTCTCATTCTATCGCCACAGATTCAGCCTTTGTGTTTGCCTTCACTCCTCAAAAAAAAAATGTGGGAGGCACATTTGAGAGCTTGAGAGGTCAAATTCTAGGGTTCTTGAGGGTTCCATCTTGAAGGACATAGCTTGGGAGCTTCATTTCTCAAGGTACACCATAGTTTTGAAGAAGGGATTGAAGAGAACAACCCCACCATAATGGATTTCGATTCAACCTAGAAGGGCCGAACACAAGTAAGAACACAAGTAAGTTTCTACCTCTCTTCCTTTGATTTTTGGGCTCCATTGACCCTAGGAAACAACCATTTATGCTATGTGAGGTCAATGGATGCCATTGTTAGGTTTGTAGAAATTCATGAACCCTAGGTTTCAAATTATTGTTAGAGATGGGTGAACCTATGTGAGACTTGATTTTTATGGAATTCATATGCCAATTAGTCTATTAAACTTTGCTATATGAATTGTTCATATGTATTGAGCTTGAATGACAAAGATACTTGAAGGGATTTTCCCCAAATTGTGTTTGGGCTTGTTAAACATGATGGTAAGCCTTCATTATTGTGTTATACATGTTTATTGGAGTCTATTGAACTTAGTTGTGTTGATTATCCATGAGTATTGAAGTTGGTTTGGTTGAGATGCTTGGAGGGTGTTTTGCCCTAATCTTGTTCTAGCTTGCCAATTATTGATGTGAGCTTGATTTCTATGTTTTATATGCTTAATAGAGTATATTAAACCATGTTGTAAATTTTAATCATGATTTGAAGGTTATGATTTGGTATGATGACTTAGATGAATTATGCACAAGATGATTAATTTGCTCTAAGTTGCTTTGTTAAGTAATTTGTTGGGTTTATATGAGTATATTGAACATTGGGATTGTGGTTTTGGGCGATAGTTATGAACATAGGGGATGATGAAGCCTAAGCTTCTATTCCTTGAATTTTCGGAAAACTTAGATTGAACTCAACGGAGTTAACCTTTGGGTTAGTATGAATCCTAGGAACTATAATTTTAAGTCCTACGGAATTTTGGGTAGAATTCATGGAGGTCGAGCCTCCAAGAAGTTTTGAAGTGTGTGAAGCACACTTGATTATGAGAACTTATATGATTCTCGGTTGTGATGTTTATGCTAGTTGTGGATGAATTGCATGACTAGTTTGATAGTAGAGTGTTTACCTACTTGTTTTGAGCATATGAGTATATATTACTTGTGCTTGGGTTTTGAGTCCAAATTGAGTCGGTTTGGTTGAGTTTTGTGGACGATACATCGATACATCGTCACGAATTGTGAGATTCGTGATCGCGATGGATCGCCGTGTCGGGTTTGCACACACCCTCCATCGATGGCCACGGTGGGGAAGTAGTTTATCTTAGTTGTAGTAATACACATGACTTTGATAACTATGGAACTCGAGCGAGATCGCTCGGGACGCCGATATCTACGAGAGGGATATCGAGGGCACATAAAGGTTTTGCACGTGTTTTTTGCAGAGCGACACGCGAGGAATTGGTAATGGTATCATATCCCTTATATATGAATTGTTTCACAAGTGCTTAAGTGAATAACGTGCTTGGTGAATTGGATATGATATGATGTTTGTTTTGGTTTCTTACATGTTATACTTAATAGATAACATATTGATTAATGTTGTTAAGCATGTATGCTATCACATGAGTATTATTGGAATGTGGTTTTATGCCAAAGGTATAAATCATTATTGTTAAGTTTATATGCCTTGACATGAATATTATGGGAAGGCTATGTTATAACAATAACATGAATTACTGTTGTTAAGTTATTATGCTTTATCATGAATATTATTCGGATATGGCATTATGTTAAAAGCAGGAATTATTGTTGTTAAGTTTATATGCCTTGACATGTAAATCATCGGAAGGCTATGTTATATCAATAACAAGAATTATGATCGTTAAGCATATAAATGCCTTGACATGGATTTTAGTGAGATGTTATACTACAATGATAACATGTTTTGTTAATGTTGAGCATGGATGCCATAACATGAGTTTGTATAAGGTTATTTCATAACGATAGCATGATGTATTTTATGATTGAGCATTATGCCATGGTAGGAAGTTATGGTTAGTAACTTACTAAGTCTTTGTGACTTACTTTTATTTGTTGGTTGTTTTCCCTAGATCCGAGCCGAGCATGCGGATCCAAGTAAATCAAGAAGATTGCGTTGACGAAGTATTATTTCTGGAAAGGTTGCTAATTAGATAGTTTATTTGTTTTGGTGAGGTCGTTGGGAAAGATGAAGTTATGTAAACTTCATGTTGGGGTAGCAACCTAAATGTGAATTGTGATATTTGTAATTATGTTGTTTAGCCTATTCTTTTGGTAGCCGACGAGTAGTAGTCGTGCTGGGTGTATATTTATGGTTATGATTCCATATGCTTACTTGTTGTTGGTACTTATCATTTCAGTACATGTATTATTGGTAGCCGACTTGTATTAGTCGTGCTTGGTTAATTGGTGATCATGTTTAGCATGCTACATTGCTAGTTAAAGTATTATGTTTGTTCTCCGGCGTGTTTTTAGCCGTTGAGTTGTTAGACTAGAGTCTTAGACTTAGTTTAATGTTGGGTTCCGGCCGTAGTTTCGCCGATGACTTGGTTTATATTATGCTTATTATTGAATTGCATAACAGGGAGTTTGTCCTACGTGCCCAATGTTGCGGCACGCGAATCGAATTTTTGGACCGAGAGATTAATTATCTCTTTGGTTGTTTTTAGTTTGAGCTTGTTAGCTCGGGCGCCACTGTTTTATTTTATTTCGCTTCCGCATGTGTTTTGAGTTGTCGGTGTATCGCCGTTATGGCCCTACCCATTATTTGTTACTTGATTGTTGTTATTTGCTTTCCGGCGGCACGACCTTGGGATTTCGTCTTGGGATCCGGGTCGGGTCGTCACAGAGCGGTTTCCCAATCATGCTGGCCATAGAGAATAAGGTTTGCTTATTAAAAAGGTAGATAGGTAGGTTTGGTAAAGAAAACCAAATAGGAACTATAGGACTTTCAATCTCAGGGCGGAAATCATGAGTCCATTTAAAGACTCGCATAGGATATTGTCCAACGAACCACTGGTCCTTAATCCACAAACGCTGAAAATCAGCTTCATGAGTTGCCCGAATAAGCACGTGTTTTGAATCAAGATGACCCAAAGTAACAAAAGATTTGAGACCAAAGGTAAGGAATTCCTTACGCATTGTATCCATTGTAGGGCGACCATGGGAGAACTTACCTACTAGGGTCAGTTGGAATGGCTGGGAGAGGGTCGAAACAATCTCCTTTGTTAATCAAAGAGCGGGTTCTCCTTTGTAAGAGGATGGGGGGATTAGAGGGATCTCGGGGGATTTGCTTTGAGAAAGAACTAAAGCAAAAGACTTTTTTGAAGATGGAGAGAGAGGAGGCTCATCCATGGCTGGAGCCACGGCCGGAGCCGCAGCCATAGCGCGGAAGAAGAAAACCCTAGGAAGAAACCCTAGGGGACGGAAGAGAGAGATTTTTTAAAAGCAATAATAGTCGCCCCATATTCCCAAGAATGAAGTACATAAACGCTCTACCGAGTCAAGTACTTGAAGCTTTGAGGTCTTACACTCCCAAAAATCAGAAAACCCAACAAAGCAGAAAAAACATGCACGTATAAAAATTATTCACGTAGTCTAACACCCTAACATGCAAACTATGCAAATTATAAAATTTCAAAAATAAAAGGGGTAGAAAATACTTGGAAGTGCATAATAATGCTGCAATGTTGAAGTTGATCGGAGTTGTTGAAGCTTCACGTCGGCAAATAATTGGGGGAGAAAAATCCTTTAAGCTTCCATGGATGAAATGAGGGAGATGGAGATGAAATGAGTTGGGAAGGCTTGGAGAACAAACACCACACTTGAGATCTTGGCCGGAACATAGCTTGGTTCGCTGGAGTTGAGAGATAGAGAGAGAAGGGAGCCGGAGAGTTTTAAGAATTATAAATTTTCTCGGTGCAGTCTCGAAGCTAGCAACAGCATTAAATAATTTGGTACCTTGCAGTCACAAGATCCTTGAGGCTTACGACCACAAGGGTTACAGTAAAGGCTTGCACCGACTACTGATGTAGGCCTGCGGGGGCAAGAGGGGGTAACCTTACGGTCGCATTAGTACCGAAAAAATTTAGATTGTGTGAGACCTTGCGGTCCCAAGCTCTGAAGAGCATGCCTTCGCAAGGTCCACAGAATATGTGCTCTTTGAGAAGCTTTATTTCATTTTTGCATAATTTCTTCATTTTTCATTCATTTTCGTCCTTCTGTTGACATTCCGTTAGGGCTGTTTCTTTCCTGCACTCTAAAAATTGTACAAAACAAAACATAACAAAACAAACATATTAGAAAACAAATAAATACAACACTACGATGCTTTTCACCCCCAAATTTAAATTATGCCATGACTGGAAAACATTTAATTTAAATGCTCATAATCAAATAAGATGGAGAAAAACATATTTAAATTCCACTACAAAAGCAATAAAAATAAGTCAAAGTGGGTTGCCTCCCACCTAGCGCACTTGTTTAACGTCTTTGGCTCGACCTAACTCCAAACCTATTCTATTGGGGGTTAAGTGTCAGATAAACGAATGAGTTCAATTGTCTTTTCAACTGACAAAGGTTCAAAATAAGGTTTGAGACAGTGACCATTCACCTTATTTCTCACATCAACTACACCATGCGGATAAATTCGTACTATTATAAATGAACCAGACCATTTTGACTTTAGCTTACCTTGAAATAATCTCAATCTAGAATTGAAAAGGAGAACTTTCAATCCTGGACGTAACATCTTTTTAGTGATTCCCATATCGTGATATCTCTTGGTCTTTTCCTTATAAATTTTAGCATTTTCATGCGAATTAAGCCTATGTTCTTCTAGCTCGTTTAACTGGAATAGTTGTTCCTCCCCTGCTAGGGTTAAATCTAAGTTAAGGGATTTAATAGCCCAATAGGCTCTATGTTCAATTGCGACAGGGAGATGGCAAGCCTTGCCATAGACCATTCTATAGGGACTCATTCCAATTGGATTCTTATAGGCTGTTCTATATGCCCAAAGAGCATTATTAAGCTTTAATGCACAATCCTTCCTATTTGGTCTAACAGTCTTTTCAAGGACTCCCTTGAATATTCGGTTACTAACCTCAACTTGGCCAGATGTCTGAGGATGATATGGAGTGGCCAACTTGTGAGTAACTCAATGTTTCCTAAGGCACGCATTCATCAAACAATTGGTGAAGTGCGTCTCTTGATCACTAATAATGGCCTTAGGTATTCCATACATGCTGAATATTTCATCACACAAAAACTTGACAACCACGTGGCCATCATTTGTGCGAGTAGGGATAGCTTCTATCTATTTTGACACATAATCTGCTGCAGCTAAGATATATTCAAAACCATGTGAGACTGGAAAAGGGCCCATAAAGTCGATACCCCAAACATCGAAAATTTCGATTACAAGATTGTAATGTAAGGGCATCTCATTTCTTTTCCTAATTCCACCAGTCCTTTGGCACTTATCACAAGTTTTACAAAAGATATCAGTATCTTTAAAAATTGAAGGCCAATATAAACCAGATGTAAAACCTTTCTGGCAGTCTTACTACTACTAAAATGTCCACCACAAGAGTATTCATGGCAAAATGCTAAAATGCTTTGTTGTTCCTGGTCTGGGACACATCTTCTAATTAAAGAGTTTGAACACATTTTGAATAAATAAGGATCTTCCCAAAAATAATATCTAGCATCTGCCAAAAATTTCTTCTTTTGGTGATAATCAAAATCAGGATTTATGATATTTGCTATATGAAAGTTTACGAAATCAACGTACCAAGGTTCATGATCCTTGACTGCAAAAAGTTGTTCATCTGGGAAGTCTTCATTCATAGGCATCCGATTGTCAAGCAGTTGACGTTCAAGTAAGGGTAAACATTCTAATCTGGACAAATGATCGACAATGACATTTTCTGTCTCCTTTTTATCCTTAATAGTTAAGTCAAATTCTTGAAATAACATCCACCTAATGAGTCTAGCCTTAGCCTCTTTTTTGCTCAAAAGGTATTTAAAGCTGCATGGTCAGAAAATATTATAACCTTAGCTCCTAATAAGTAATGACGAAATTTTTCTAATGCAAACAAAACTACTAAAAATTCTTTTTCAGGGGTTGTACAATTCAGTTGTGCATCATTTAATGTCTTACTTGCATAATGTATTATGTGAAGTTTCTTATCAATAAACCCTAACACCACCCCAACTGCAAAATCTGATGCATCGCACATGATATCAAAAGAGAGACCAATCAGGGCCGGTTAATATAGGGGTTGTTGTTAATTGTTTTTAAAATAGATTAAATGCATTTAAGCATTCTTGATCAAAAATAAACTCGGTATCTTTTGCTAACAGGTTGCATAGGGGTTTATAGATCTTTGAAAAATCGTTTATAAATCTTCTATAAAAACCGCCATGCCCTAGAAAACTTCTACACCTTTGACTGAAGTTGGAGGAGGTAATTTTGAAATGACTTCTATTTTTGCCTTGTCTACCTCAAATCCCTAATTTGACACAACATGTCCTAAAACAATACCATGTTTAACCATTTTCTCCAAACTTAGTGTCAAATTGGTCTCACAACATCTTTTGAGAGCCAATGTCAAATTTTCTAAACAATTATCAAATGATTTCTAAATACCGAAAAATCATCCATAAATACTTCTGCACACCTTTTCACTAAGTTAGAAAATATTGAGATCATACATCTCTGAAAGATGGCAGAGGCATTACTGTAATACCCCGATAATTTTAGCTAAAATATTAATTGGCATTAATTAATATTACAATCATTTTAGACCTATTTAATTAATATTATAACTTTTTGGTTTAATTAGTTATGTTGAATCTATTTAATAACCTATTAAATCAAGTTGGGCTTGGCCCACTTTTGACTTAAATTTAATACAAAACTTTTCTTTATAAACCTAACTTAATAAATTTTGGCCCAGTCAACTTTAGGACCCCATCAGGTTAGGAAATCTAGGGCTTTATATAAATAGGGTTGAGAGGGGAGGAAAAGAGAAGAGTACAAAAAAAAAAGAACGGCGGAGAGAGAGAGAGAGCTCGGCGGCCGAAATCAGAACGGAGAGTCGGACAGGAGGTATGGTATACTAATTGATTATATGCACATGAATTAGTTTAATATAATAAAACTACAATCATCATTGTTGTAAGAATGAGTTAATGTTCATGAAGAGGGATCTGTTTTCAATTGGTTTGTATGCATGACATACGGGTGTATGGTGTGGTGTCTTTTTGTGGGTTTTCGGATGATTATATATATATATATATATATATATATATATATATATAATAGGATTGTGTTAGTAATTGAAGTGTAGTTTGTGGCTTGGGATTCATAACTATGATGATGGCAGTGAGTTGGTGATGGATGGAGACCAAACTAAATAATTAATAGTATATATACACATACATATATTAATGTGGGAATATTATTTTTGTTATTGGATAAATAAACACCAAGGATAATTTGAGTCATGTTATATTATTGGTAGTTATGATTTAATATTAACTAGGAATTTTTAATTAGACAATTTTAGTTGTGATGCTATTACATTGTGATTATAGAATTGGGCACGCAAGTTTAAGACGATTGTACGTGTTGCGGGTTATTTGGCTGTCAAGCTTATTGAGGTAAGAGATTATACCTCTTTTAGGTCTCCAATCTTTTATGTACTGTTCATTAGGTTTTCATTACTTCCTTGATATCGATGTTTCTTGAAACGTACGCCGACTTTAAATCGGCATTTGAATTTGAACTCCGTCGTTTACACTTCATTCGAACTCATGAATTGATTTTTCTGCTAATTCTCACATAATTATTAAATTTCATGTGAGATACCTTTTATATGAAAAGTACGATTTTTGGCGATGCCTGATTTTGTAAAAGTATTTGATTACTTGAATTTCTACCATGATCACTAAGTTGAGTTTATGACACTATGAATTATGAAACTATGAATTATGATGCTTATGAACGTCAATTGTGTGACGACCGACCCGGATCCCAATGCAGAATCCCAAGTCGTGCCGTCCAGGTAGACAAGATACAAGCATGCACAAGTAGGAATATAAAATTTCACGTGGCGCAACATCTCATACAAGTAACAACTCAGCTACACTTGGCCGGAAAATAACTGAAAAATAAACAAGTCTTCGGCGACGTTACAGCCGGAACCCAACAACTTCTCCTACAATTATAACACATGCATATAATAACCTCAACGGCCACAACATGCCGGAGACAATCAACAACAATACTTTAAAAGAGTAATAAGTGGAAGAAGCTGTAATGAACCAATAATATATAAACAAGCTCGACATGGAAGTCGACATACAAAAGATTATAAGTCTAGAATATTCAAGAGTTATACAACACATAAAAACCCAAGTCAAGTCTAAGTGACTTGCTTCCCATCATCCTTGCCAAAATAAAAGACTAGCTATACAAGTCTCAAAAGAACAACCTCCAAACACACGGCTACCTAGCTCGGACACGACAAATCTAACGAGGACCTTCTCCTTGGCTCGGATCTAAGGAAAACAAAACAAACAAATAGGGTAAGTCATATAGACTTAGTAAGTTACTAAAAATGCATGATCATGTCATTGCATAACATTTATCACAATTATAGTATATGCTCATCATATAGCACTTAGCACATTATTCACATAAGTGCGGAAAATAAATCATACAAGTAGGATATGATATAGGCCCGGCCGCTATGTAGCTCCTGCAATAATGTTTGTTAACCCAATATCGTGACTATGATGCTCGTGACTTCGCATTGATATACCGAACTCCGCCGGCTAATAGCAGCCTGTGACGCACGTATTGATATGGCAAAGGGGCTACTTCCCCACTGTGTGTGAGGTCCCAGGTACGGCGATCCATAGCGAGCACGAATCTCACGATTCGTGAAGGCGATGCATTGTCCTACCCTGACATACAAATCAAACCAAATAGTGCCAGCTGGACTTAATGCAATGCACAAGTAGATATTTACTCGTCAAGACCAAATAAGGATCGAATTTGACAATAGCGAACTCGACCGACCAAGTAGGGTATTAATCTCTACCATAAATCATGTCAAGGCAATTAATTGCTCATAACCAAATAATCACAACGAACTCAAAGACACATAATTAAACTCAACTTTTAATTGAGTAATCCCGACTAAATCGTAACCAAAACTCGTAGGGATTAAAAGTGGTGTCCTATATGTTCCAAACTTCCCTAGAGTCGACTCCATTGAGTCTTTACTACACATTCCCAATTTTAGGGATTTGAAGCTATGTGCTTCCCAAATCAACCTAAGTTCATCACTAAGTCAAACTAGGTTATGAGTGTACAAAGATATTACAATGTGATCCCCCTACAATATAGAGTTCATTCACAAGCCATAATACAAAACAATTCACCATTTTACCAAGTAAGCCACATATAGGGTACTTTCTCTTAACACCATTCCTAATTAACATGTAGGCATAACTTCTAACATGCTCACGATCCTAGTTACATAAGATGAAGGATAATAACATGCTTCAATAGTCATAGAATCATCCTACACATGCTCCTAATCAGTTCACATGTTAAAATCACAAGATAAAGGCATATAAAGCAAATATGTGTACTCATTGACCTAAAAAATCATAGGTTTTTCTTTCTTTAGGATCAATGAGTACTAAAACAAAGAAGAAGAAGAGTAACTTACTTGTAAACTACACACAAGAAACCAAATGGGAAGACTATTCGGTTAGAAATGCTCCACTCTTCAAGCTCTTCACTTCTATGGAGGTTGTTTGAACAATGGAGGGAGGAATCATGGAAGACCAAGTGAGATCCTTCAAGAACTCAAGAGAACTCCATGGGAGAGGCTAACCACATTTTTGGAGGAGAAGGGTGAGAAATGCGGTCACAACAACAGATTTGTGGTATAAGAGTGGTCAAAATGTTAGTGGGACAAATGTCACTTCATTGTGGTTGAATAAAATCTGATTTGGGCTTGTTAATCCAACTAAAGCACTCACTAAAACACACTTAAAACTAGTTAATAATATTAGGTTACAAGTGATGAGGGTTAGGGAGATTTAGGTGAGGTTTAGGAAGAGTTTGGATGGGGTTTGAAGGCACAAATTCGTCAAACAGTCAAAACAGAGAAAACAGCCTCGGGGGACCATGCGGTCGCATGGCCCCATAGCATGCGGCCACATGCTAGCTGTTGCATGACTCCTCAATTCTCTGGTCACCTTGCGAAGGCAAGGCCATTTCACCTTGCGGCGGCAAGCCCGACATACCCAAAATGGCTCAAAATGCAACCTAAAAGACCCCCAAACACTTAGCCAAATCAATGAGGCTTTAAACCTCAATAAAAATGAGTCTAAAACTCATCACAAACACCCTCAAACAACACCCAATCAATCCGAACGAAGGAGGGAAAGAAGGAGAACTAAACGAGCGATTCAACCGACGATTCAACAAGCATGCAAAGAAGTTTCTAAGCATATTAAGAGCTTTATGAATGACTTATAAATGATTCTAAAACATATTTAGACTAAGTAAACATGCTCATAAACATTATGAATGCATGAAGGCAAGCACACAATGATCATGCAAGAATCCGGGGTGCTACAACTTGGCCCGTGGCGTGGTTATCTAGATATACCAATGCTCTATGAACTATGATATGTGAAGTTGATCTATGAACTATGAACTATGATTTATGAATTGCTTATGTGATCATGGAATTCTGTGGGTAATCTGTTGTCATCAGCTGGTATGAGACGGTTAATGACAATTGGTTACTCGAGTTTACTTGTTACATTATTATCTTTCACTTGGAATCCTGATTATCTGCGAGTAATTTATTGTCTTCAACTGGTATGGGACGGTTGATGGTAGTGGACTACTCGAGTCAATCGTTGAGTATTTATCTTTCTTTGGAATTCCGATCTTCTGTTTGACATTTGATAAACTGCTTCCGCTTATCGATTTTTTTAAATAATGAATTTTGACTATTCTAAAAATATTCATCTCTGATTTATTTCTGGTCAACTCCTCCTTAGTAACCGGAGGCGTTGTATATGAACTTACCGAGCATTGTTTGCTCACCTCCTTCATACTCTTCTTCTCAGGTAATGAATAAGAATTAATAGAGGATTTCGGTTCGGGTAGACCAAGATGACAGCTTCCGAGAATTTTGGATTTAGACTTTTCTTATTGAATTACTTGATAGTATCTTAAATAAATTATAGACTCATGTTAAGCATTAGATAGATTTTGTATTTAGTTATTTTGGGTTTATTTTGACTTTGGTCAAGGATGTTTAAGATTTAATTATTATGAGATTGAAACATTTATGAATTAAGTTATGATTAATGATGACGTGGTCAAATGGTGGGACCACGGTGTCGGTACCAAATTTGGGGCGTTACAGGTTGGTATTAGAGCTTAGGCCTTAGATCCGGATGGTCTTAGGACTTAGAAACCGTTAGATTTAGAAATATATAATAGTCTTAAGATCTTGATTTTGTTCATTGAGAAATGATGGTAACTTTAAGTTCCTCCTAATCTTAAATGGGCTTTACTATCACGTTGTTTCATTGGGACTTATGTTAGATATTGTACGATGACAAGATTGATAAAGACGGTTAGAAAAATATGTAGGCCACCATCTCTTCCTTCGTTTGTGTAACTCTTTGAGGTAATACTTACGTTTGAAGGCAAATAGATAAGCCTAGGTTTGATCCTTAAGGTATTGAAGTATCTTTCTCGATAAGCATTTTAGGAATTCTCCTTATGGTTTGATTTGATTGATAGATCATGTGTGTTAGATTATAAGATGTACTTTGATATCAAGGCTGATTAGAGATTTCGTATTAGAAATTTTTGAGTTTAAATAAATAGAAACTTTGGATGTTGCTTTGTGATTTGAATTAATAAGAACCTTAGATACGGTTAATTATTGAAATGGAATTTCATTATTTTCCATTTATTTATTTAAAAAAATCTATTTTTATTATGATTTATGATAGTGCACATGATCGATTGGAGTGACCTTGCGAGTTAGCAATTCGCTCAACATTGACTGACTCTTTATATCATTTAGTAAGTCACATTTGTTTCGATTTCATTAAATATAGTATTATTGATCGCTCTTATGTAAATTAGATGACACGTGGAGGTCGCGCTGAAACTCGTGGTCGTGGACGTGGTAGGGGTATTAGAGCTGGTAGAGTCATGGAGGACTCCACTTCTGAAATTGTGGGGGAAAATGGTGTGCGGAACAATGCACCCGAGGTGGTCCAACCGAATGCAAACATTAATGGACCTCCCGCAAAGAGACCCTACCCTCTTGACCTTGCTTCAGACTATAGCGCAAGCCCTTGTGGGAAATAGGAACCAGGAAAACGCAGCACCAGCTCAGCCTGTAGCCCCAACTCAACCTACAGGCAAAGACTCGCTAGAAAGTTTTCAGAAGCGCAACCCAAAAACATTAATAGGGGCACCTGGCATGGAGAAACCTGAAGAGTGGTTGAATCACATGAGGAAGATCCTTGAGACGATGACATGCACTAGTGAACAACAAGTGAAGCTTGCAACCTTTGTGCTTAAGGGAGAAGCTAGTCAGTGGTGGGATTCCGAGAAGACTACACTAGAGTCTTGGGGTGTTGAAGTGATCACTTGGGACATGTTTGTGGAGGCATTCGACAAGAAGTATTTTCCACCAAGTATGAAGGACAGGAAGTTGGTGGAATTTCTTAACCTTAAGCAAGGAAAAATGACGGTTGACGAGTTCAACACCAAATTCATTGAGTTAAAATTTGCTCCTGTACTTTTTGCTGATGAAGGTCAGAAAGCTAGGAAGTTTGAGAGAGGTCTAAACAGTCAGATTAGCTATAGATTGACTCCTCTTTAATTACCAACCTATGCTGATGTGCTTAACAGAGCCCGTGTAATGGAACTAGAGTCTGTTGAGTATCAAAGGAAGAAGGACGAGAGAAATAGGGGTTCTGAGGATGGCTCTGATAGGAATCATGGTAACCATCAAGGGGGAAATGGCTATGGAGATAAGAGAAGGAACACAGAGAATAACAATAACATGGGGACCAACCAGCCAAACCGAAATTATAATCAAGGTCGACCAAAATCAATGGCAAAATCAAAATTTGGATCGTAATCTCTATAATAGCACTGTGTGTACCAAGTGTGGCGGAAAGCATAGGACAGATACTTGTTACTGGATTATAGGAGCCTGCTTTAATTGTGGTAAGATGGAGCATAGGATCAAGGATTGCCCTGAGCCACTAAAGGAAAACTTTGTGCGAGGAACGGGAAGTGATGATAAAGCAAAACCGAAAGTTCAGGGAAGAATTTTTGCAATGACTGTCAGGGATGCTAGAGCAACAAGTGATGAGGTGACATGTATCATGCAACTTTATCTTTGTGACGATTAAGTTTTTATTGATCCTAGTGTTTCATACTCAATCATGTTATCTCAATTACACAACTTAGATTCTTACCCAGAACTTATACTTTGATTTAGTTATAGACACAACGACCAAGGGGTACATTTTGGTTACACAAGTATTTAATCTTACCCTTTGAGTTGGGAGTGGAGGATGCCTATCGATTTGGTTCTACTACACATTTATGAGTTTGACATAATTTTTCGAATGGTCTGGTTATTGCTTTTAGGACGTTCAGATCGTTAGAGACACAGAGTTTCTGGTAGTGACGTTGGACTTACAAAGATCCTAGC
This sequence comes from Codonopsis lanceolata, assembly GCA_013146195.2. Taxonomy (NCBI): domain Eukaryota; kingdom Viridiplantae; phylum Streptophyta; class Magnoliopsida; order Asterales; family Campanulaceae; genus Codonopsis; species Codonopsis lanceolata. The sequence goes on from JABEVN020002336.1 coordinate 15,322, forward strand.
TACATTAAAGGATTTAATGAATTGATCTTTATAAGAGTTTCTCGATCGATATGTGACCGGGTTCACTATGATATGTTGGTCTATTTCGAAGTTTTGAGGAGGAACGTGAATCAATATCTAAGGAGTTTTGGGCATGAATAAGGAGTTTCTTTTGTATAGAATAATAAGGTGCTCAAAAGTGTTCGAGGAGAACTTATGTTATGATTTAGTGAAAACTTATGGTTTTAGTCCTTTTATTTTCATTTGTGGATGTCTTGATAGTACTAAGTTGGCAATAAATGTAAATTTCATGTGCTACACCTTAGACTTTGGATCGACTCAACTCAAGGTATTAAAGGAGTTGGAAAGTGGAAGGTTGTTAAGAGATCTTTGTGTTCCCAATAATGAGGTCTATCGTTTCATACATCGACAACATTCGATGCTAGTAAAAGTTATTGTTAGAGTGCACAACAAGCATGATTGACAAGTTATGGGATTGTAGGTTTGGTAAATTTGAAGGACCAAATTTCTTGAAGGTGGGGAGAATATAATACCCTTAATATTCAAACTCATAAATAAAATAAAAATCCATCATAACTTATTTGAGTTTTCTTGAAAATTAGGAACTTTGTGATTTGTCCACTAGAGTAGGAGTCATTCGGGAAAGAAAATATGCAAATTATTAAATATTAGATTTGAGCTTCATTTGACGTATTTGTTGTTTTGAGCTTCGATGGACGATATATGTGACTAGATAATATGTCTTTGACTAAGATCTTAATCGGGTTTATTAGACTAATTGAAAGTACACCGTTTGGGAAGTCAAGAAAGGGATACGAGAAAAGTACCGGACTTTGTTTGAGTAGATTCATAAGTTTAGGGACTAAACTTCTTTTAATGAGGTGAGAGTGTAATACCCGATAATTTCAACTAAAATATTAATTTTTGTTAATTAAATTATAATTGTTTTGGACCTATATAATTAATGTTATAATTATTTGAGTTAAATTAATTGTTTGGAATCTATTAAGTAACTAATTAAATTGGTTTGGGCTTGGCCCACTTGTGACTAGGATTAATTACTAGGAAAAATTACAAGCCGGTACAACTTTTAAAACATGTTTTCAAATAAATCCAAATTTATTTTTTAGACATATCTTTTAGATACAATTTTAGGGCAAATTTACGTTCTGCCCTTTATTTCTTTGTATCGGGAAAAAGTACGCCGCCCTCTCCCGCCCACCCCGCTCATAGCTTCATTTCGCTTATGCCCTCGCTCACGCCGTGTAGTTCGCTTTCTTTGCCGACGCCTTTACGCCCCAAAATTTTGAATTGACGATTTCGAGAAATTCCAAAGAATTCAATTGAAAGGTATGTCCCTTTAAAAATTCTTTCATTCTCAATTATATGCCTTAGGTTTCTTGATGCCATTATAGTTTCGGATTGATTTTGTTTACGCAAAATAATGTCAAATATATCCTGATGCCAGGGCTTGGCATTATAGTTTCTGGATTGATTTTGTTTCTGCAAAATAATGTCAAATGTATCGATGCTGGCTTGGCATCGAGTTTTTGGATTAATTTGGTCCGATAATAATGTCAAATGCATCCTGATGCCAGGGCTTGTGATCAGAGTTTATGGATTGATTTTGGTCCTCGAAAATACTGTCAAATGCATCCTGATGCCAGGGCTTGGCATCAGAGTTTCTGGATTAATTTGGTAGCATAATATCAAATTCATCCCGATGCCGTGGTTTGGCATCGAGTTTGTTGATTGATTTTGGTCCTCCAAAATCTGAAATGCATCCCGATGCCGTGTCTTGGCATCGACTTTCTACATTAAAGTTGGTACGCATATTGCTATCAATGCATCCCGATGCCAGGTCTTGGCATCAGAGTTTCTGTATTGATTTGTTCCTGCATAATGGCTTGCGATTGAGATTGAGGCTTTAAGACTATAAATATATTATTGGGGAACATTTTCCTAAGTGATAGATTTATTTTGAATTGTCCAAAGTGTGTATATCTTCACTTTCACCTTTCTCCTTGATCATAAATGATTTTGTTTCCTTATGTAACAGCTTGAGCAAGCAAGAGGATCTTATTGTTAATGGAGTCCAAGTGTTATGATTTTGCTGAAATTTAGGGAGAGACAATTGTGAAAAGGGTTACGATGGTTTTGAGTTTTCTCGATTTGTCGTTATCAATTACAAGCAAATATTCTCATTAATGTTGAAACTTTGAGATTGAGATATTCTCTTGGACCTCATCAAAATTGTATTTTATCAAATGATGAAGATTTTTTGAATATGTTGGTGCTGGGTAAAATTCTAAGCATTTATGTTATTTCAGTAGATGTTATTGATGTTTTGGGTGCAATTGTTGATGGTGTAGAGAATGATTTGGGGTCAAAGGTTGATTTTGGTCCTTCTAGGATTAGTTTGGATGCTTCTTCTTCTTATAAGTCAAAGGGTGATTTTGGTCCTTCTAGGAGTAGTTTGGATGCTTCTTCTTCTCATAATGGTAAATCTGTTGATGTTGGTTTTTTTGAAATTGATAATGAAAGTTATCCCGCTTATGATTTTTTTCCTGTTACATCTTCCAAGAATTTGTTATCGCTGGTTGGGAAGAGATTATCACCGGATCTCGACAAATATTTAAAGGTGGCATTAGAGAGTTTCAGATCGAACTTATGAAATATTCTATGAAACTTGGATTTGAATATGTTTTTGCTAGGAATGAGAGTAAGAGGGCTACCGTTGTTTGTGGTAATAAATTCATTGATAAATGTGATTGGTTCATCAAGTGTGTCTTTGTTTCTAATGTTGATAATTCTATAATTATAAAGAAGTGCAATCTTACACACAGTTGCAAAGTTTCTTTTATTGATGGAGTTAAGAAATCAAAAAGGATGGGTTATAATGTAATTGCAGATTTTATTTGTGATAATGTTCGAGTCACCAAATTATTCTCGCGAAGGATGTAATTGAGTATGTTAGGATCCATTATGGGGTTGAGATATCATATATGACAAAGATGGAGAAGTGTTGAGGTTGCTCGTAATAAGGTATTTGGTAGTTATGATGAATCGCTTGATGAGTTGCGGGTATGTTGAAGCTTTGAAGAAGAGTAATCCCGCGCTTTGGCATTTATTGAATCGATTCCATTTCAAAATGTTTCACCCGGTTATTCATATGTTTTCGTGCATGTTTGGATGGTTTTAATTATTGTCGGCCTATATTGTTTGTAGATGGGACATTTATGAAATCTCGATGTAAGTCAACTCTCTTATCCGCCACGGCGAAGGATGGTAATCAAGGTAAGTTGTACGTGACACTTATATTGGTTTGTGTTTTCTATGTGTTTTGATGTGAAAGTTGTTGTTTTACTAATTTGAATATTTCATTTTTGTTTTTATATAGGACTATTTCCATTTGCCTTTGTTGTTGTAAGTTCATAAAATTATGATAATTGGCATTGGTTTCTTTCAAAAGTAAAAGAAGCGCTAATAATGGTCGTGATGTGCTTATTGTATCAGATCGAAATGTTGGGTTGATGCAAGCGATTCCAGATGTTTTTGGTAGTTCTAAGCATTTTTTTTGTTTGGTTCATCTTTGTCGTAATTTGAAAGATATGTGTGGTGGCAAGCGTTCTTCCTTTCGCAAGAATATTTGTTTAAAATTTAAAGAATGTGCTTATGCGCCTACAGTTGAGTTGTTTGAGAAGAAGCTTGAGGTATTTAAAGGAGTTGGTGGACAGATTGCCTTAGATTTTTTGGTTGACCTTCCTTTTCAGAATTGGGCCATTGCACATTGTTCTGATAATCGTTATTCTGAACTTACATCAAATGCTGCAGAGTCATTCAACAATTGGATTATTGATGCTCGAGGACTTCCTATCACTTGTATGGTGGACTGTATAAGAAAAAAACTTATGGTATGGTTTGTCGAAAGACTGAATAATGGTTTGAAATGGAACAAGCTTCTTTGTGCTAAGATGGATAAAAAGTGGATAGAGAATTTGAAATTTGGTATGTCATGGCAGGTTATGAAAGCTACTAACTCTATTTATGAAGTTGTATCTAATCCTACTGTGCGAGTTGATTTGGATTGTCGAACATGTTCTTGCTATCAATGGCAGATTCAAGGCTTCCCATGCTGTCATGTTGTTGTTGTTATTGTCGAGCACGTAGAGCGCTTGAAGACATAATTGATAAATACTTTTTAAATAGTTATTATGTCAAGTGCTACGAGGGAAGCCTTATTCCAATTCCAACAACTTATAAGTATGAGATTCAAAAATCATCAGAAGCTTCAATAATCTTACCCCCAGTAATGAAGAAATTGCCTGGACGGCCTAAGAAGAAGCGAATTGCATCCAAGGGTGAAATTCAGAGTAGTACAAGGAAACATAAATGTAGTAGATGTAATAAATGTTGTAATCACAATTCTAGGACATGTAGAGATTCAAGGTAATGTTGATTATATTTTAGTTGACGAACCAAGAATTTATGAGTTTGATTATTGAAATTGACGAACGTAAATTGGATTTTGTTTTGTGGTCCCGAAAAACCGTTGAATCTTTGTTATCAATTTTTTTGAAATTGCCAATGGAACCCGATGCCGTGGGTTGGCATCGAGCTTCTTGATTGATTTGGGTCCCGCAAAATCCATTCAATGGAACCCGATGCCGGGATTGGCATCGAGTTTCGATTGATTTTGGTCCCGCAAAATCTAGTCAATTCAACCCGATGCCGTGGGTTGGCATCGAGTTTCGATTGATTTTGGTCCTCCAAAATCAAGTCAATGCATCCCGATGCCGTGGTTGGCATCGAGTTCGGATTGATTTGGGTCCCGCAAAATCCATTCAATGCAACCCGATGCCGTGCTTGGCATCGAGCGATTTGCCTCGTCAATGATTGATTTTGGTCCTACAAAATCCATTCAATGCAACCCGATGCCGTGCTTGGCATCGAGGTTCCGATTAATTTTGGTATCGATATTGTCAAAATTATCCCGATGCCGTGGATTGGCATCGATTTCTCGATTGATTTTGGTCCTCCAAAATCATGTCAAATGTATCCTGATGGTATTATGTAACAAATTGCACATGGCCATCGATCTGTTTTTACAAAAAGACCATCAATATTTGTAATTTGATACAAATGAGCAGGACAATGTCAAAAGTAAACAATAAACCATCATAATGTTTACATCCCAAACACTTCTCCCAAATTTCCAAATTAGAACATTGTTTTCGCTAGCTTGTGTGAATATTGTTTCCATCGCCTATGTGAATAACCACTCCATCATTTTTCTTACATTTTTGTTTATATGATACCGCCATGATTCTTCCTGACCTTCTTGTACTTTTTTGAATCTCTTTTCAATCTTTTGTTTCTTCTTTCCCTTCATTTCTTCACTTTGATCTGCTTTTGATCTTTCTTTTCGAGGTTTCTTCTTTCTCGAGCCTTGTTCTTTTCTTCATTTGGTTGTCGCTTTTTGACGCTCCTTCTTTCTCGAGCCTCCTTTTTTGCTCTCATTTTGTATCTTTTTTTCTTTTTGTCATCTGCTCCTTCGTGGTTGTTAAAGTTTTCAATTGTCGCAACGACAAAGGCGCCCCACCCCGTGTTTTCTTCCGCACCTTCTTCCTTTTTCTTCGATTTCCTTCTTCAATGTGCTTGATTTCATCTTCCTGTTCTTTATCTTCTTCCTCTTCGACATTCCAAAGTTTTTTCTTTTTCAAGATTTGTGGGATCTAGTTCCGAAAACTTTCTCGCGAAAAAATATTGACTAATGTAAGGATGTATTATGCAGATCGTAATAGGTTTTCAAGTTGTACCAACTTACCTTTTTTTCAAACTGTGATAAAAAATGTATATCCCTCACTATGGGATATAATTTTGATAAGTCCCATTTCGCAAATCTTGGGAAGCTTTCTTTCCGTAAACTTGAAGAATGTCCAATTTTTCACGTAGTAGATATCGTAAAAAAAGTGTATTAATAAATTACAATTAACAATTAGTCAAATGTATAAACATATTTAGAATGTTTAAAACTTACCGTAATAGAAGCACGCATCTATCAGATAGCCTTCTTTCATGTTTTCCGTGTCGTCCAACAAAACATCTACTATGTGTTTCGACCGCTTGTATGTTAGCATATTTCCATCGAAACTATGCTAGCATATTTCCATGATATATAAGAGGAAGTTGTTGGTACCAATAATGTTGCCAAACAAGCGAGTTGTCGCTACAAAACACGCTCAAATCTTTTTTTTTGTTGGTTTTACCATTGTCCGCAGTTTGGTAAGTATCGCCATGGACTCGCCGTATGTTTGCAAAGAATGCTGAAATTTATCTCGGGAAACACTTTTTATAAAGTCATTCCTTTGAATCTGAGGGTTACCAATATTGATTTCCTTTGTCACCATCCTTTATTCCAAAAACCAACTTTGTATCATTCGTTTCAACCGAACAGATTCCTTCCAATTTTGAAATTTTTCCGTCCTTT
>JABEVN020002337.1:0-21827 GCA_013146195.2 Codonopsis lanceolata
GACAAAAACCAAGACAAACTAAGGTGCGGAGTGCAAAGTGCCTGAAAAATACTACGAGGAACAAACATAGCTCAGCGAGGATCCAAGACCATTCAAACAAGAACTTTGATAACACTTTAGAGTTCGGACCACTAGCTCGTCAGCGGCTTAAGCTATTCAGGAGAGAGTCTAACAATGAATATCATACTTTAGCAACAACAATGGTCAACTCAAAGCGGTACCCAAGCATGATTGGCGATAAAATGAGTTCCAAAAGAGTTACATCTTTGGATATTTGTGCTACTTAGTAGCCATTAAGACATATAACACTAATATAAAGCTAACAACATTGAGCTAACTATAAGGCATAAATATGGATAACGATTACTAAGCATGTCGATATGCTCATAAGAGTATCGAAAGAAATATTTTAAATTTGTTTTGAAGCCTGCTGGGACATCTCGAGTTGAGTATCGTATCTAAATGTTCAAGGATTGAATATTGAGATGGAAAAAGAGGAGGGAAAGCTAAACATATTGTCATTAACATCAAAATTGCATGCACATATATACATATAGACTATAGTGTAGTATCAACGTCAATGCTTCTTGGGATAAAAATATAATGTAGTGAGAATAAAAATAGTTAGGTCCTTGTGGAAACATGGACAACACATTTAACCATCAAGCAATTCATTGTGCATTTTACTTCTTAATGACGAGAAAGCCATACTTTCATGACTCTCTTCGATAAGCATATGATTTGCGATAAGGGAAAAGAAAGAAGAAGTAATTGACATAAGCCTGTCATCTTCAAGAAGATAGCAAACATAAAGATGAGGGATTCATCTTTAGGTAGATAACGATCATAAAGACAAGGAAAAAATCAATACCTTTCAAATTTTCTTGAAGCCATTTCGAGTTTTTAGGGCTAATGGCTGTCCCACCACCAAGAATACAAGCGCCTTGATTCAAAATTTAACAGGCGCCATGACTCCAACTAAGAACAATAGTGCAACTGTTTGGTCTTGCCAAATCTGGTCCTTATACAGTTATAAAACCCCAACTTTGGTCTTGAAATTCCCTCTAGAGCTTGTAGAAACTTAGCACTTAACTTATCGAAAAAACTTAGCATTTGGTCTTAAACGTTGACTCACATGGCGATGAAGATTCATTTTTCCTAATCGCTATAAATGAGTCCTTTCGGGCATGCACAGCATGCCACACTATGTTCCTCCCTACTTTACAAAAGACTAGATCCTTTATTTCCTATGCATCGTTATTATTTCCACACTTTCCCTTTAGTTTGATTTCTTTGTCATGTGTGCTAAACTGTTTAGCAGTTTGACAAATTTGTATTACTTTTGACGTGAAGACTATGGGAAATTAATTTATTGAGTGTGATCAATAGCGTGCATCAATTATTTCTGTATATTAACATTGTGTTGGTGTGTACTGAGTTCAATGGATCATTTCAGGCCACTTAACCAACATAACTTTCCCAGTGCAACTTAGTATAAACGACCCACCAGAGCACATTGAAGGCCACCCGGATTCATTTCACCCCAACACCAAACCAACAAGCCTAGGCGGCTCAAGTAGCTCACGTGCATACACATCTTTTATAAGGGAACAAATGCAAACAAGAGACCCGACACCTACCCAACATCTCATATCTAGTACACCACCCCATTCGTACTCTCAACCTCAATTTCTACATCCCAAAGCGGAATCAATTTATTTGAAGCTTCAAATGTGCCACCAAAATTTGCAAATAGAAAAGCACCAAGCTGAAGCATGATGAAGACAAGGCTCTTTGTGAGGCTTGGGTGCAACGTTCGAAGAATCAGATTATCGGTGTTGGACCAACGATAGTTTGTGGCTTAACATCTTTGAAGATTTTTGTAAAAAAAACATGAAACAAGGCGTACAAAAAAGGATTGGAGAATAGGTGGGCTACAATTCAAGGCGATGTAACAATGGAAGCTATCGGGCGAGAATCAGGCCATAAACCATCAAAGTGGTACAAACATGGCTGATGAGGTTTGTAGTTTTACATTGGGGCCAAAATTAATCTGTTCTTTTTAAGTCGTTTTTTTTAGGCCTAACTTTTTTAACATAGAAAATGATTATATTGAGCCTAGTTTTCATGGGCTATATTCGGTACATATAAGGTAACGTGTCATATGTTATTATAGTTGGGAGCTTGTTATGAAGTATTCAGAATGACCATGCTCGCGATTTTAAATTCTATCATTCTTTGGGACATACTTCAACATTCGTGAAGCAAGGCACATTTCGCAGGTGGAAAAAGTAAAGCCGACCTTGAAATAACTAGTGATCGGGTCAATGACTCTAGCACTGCATCCCACATGCATGACTTTGCGATAATGGTCTTCATGGCTTGCGGCGCCGATGACTATCCGTCTGCAAGCATTAATCTAGGTGATGACTCTCCTCACACGTCACACCAAGCTGGGTCCATTCCAAGTGGTATTTCGCTCCGAGCCATTAGAACGACCTTTAGGAAGAAAATCCGCGAAGAAAAACGTCGTCGCACCAGGCACCAATGCGTTAGATGAAGCGTCCATACGCAATAACAAGTTAAGTGACCAAGTGTCTGAATGGAGGATCTCCCAAAATGATCAATTTCGGATGATGCAAGAAACTAACAAAGCTCAATTTGAGTCAATGAAAGCAGCCAATGAAGTTCAAGCATTCCATTTGGTGAAGAAGACTAAGCTTGAACAATTACAATCTAGCATTGCAATTGTTCAAGCCATGAGAAATCTTGATCTTGAGGAAAAATGCTCAACGGGCTCCACATCTCTTGGCTGGCTGAGGTTTTGGATGGTCGGATGGCAAGGTTTAAGAAGTTGAAGGATCGTGAGAGGAAGCATGATGGTATATTACAATCTAGCATTAATGTTTTTATTGTATTACTTCAAATGTTTCTTATGTGTTACTCAAAATTCTTTTTATATATTTTTTTTCCAGAGATTGAATAGTTGGAGTACTCCCCAGGAGGCAGTGCAACTAGACAGCTAAACCATGATGGCGTTAATATGGAACCATGTAACCTTGAAAATAGGTCCAATGCTTCATTTGATTCTAGTTAACAAGGTTGACGGTCTTTCGTGTGAGATTATGATGTTGAGCATAAGCAAGTAGTTCATAGTTATAGTTTTTAGGAGCAGTTTTAGTTATTTTATTTAGGAATATTATTCTTTTATTTACATTCCTCGTTAACTTAGGCTTATGACTTATTTTTAGCATTTTTCTTATTGGATTTGGATTATTTGCAGCACCCTATATAAAGGGAAAACATACGGTTGTGGAAACAAGATTTTTTGTTCACAGGCACAAAGTTTATTATTACACTAACTTTGGCAAAAAAAATTATTTTTCTTGATTTATTATTTGTTTTTAGGCTATCAACTTGTTTTGTGGCTTTGGTATACTTGTTTTGAGGTGTTGAAAATTGTTGCTTGCTCCCACATTTACAAGCAATTCTTAATTGTGGACATGGTGTTGATTCATTCTCAGGATATGTGAAACTTTTAACATGGTTGCACAAAGGTGAATTTGTAATCTTGGCTGATAATGCGGTAACTTATTTATTACTAATTTTATTGATTGCAAAACTCACATAACAAAAAATAAAAAAAAAATAACTTCACAAATAACATTGAATCTAAGTCAAAACATGCATAATATGGTTGCGTAGTAACTTGGAAATACTCAAAACCTAACTTCATCAACGATTGCCTTGTCCACCAAAATTATTCCAGAGATGGTCGATCGATCAAGCCTAATTTGCTGGTTGTTCATACGTTTATCTACTTTGGTTTATACGAGAACTAATAAATGCATAACCACACGGTTGGATCATGTTGAAGTAATTCTTGTGGCCTTTGTTTCACCCTTCTCTCCATCGGTCTCCAAGATTTCAAGATTTGGCGCTCATCTTCGATTATCATGTTATGCAAAATAATGCAACAATACATAATATTGCTTAAAGTTTTTGGTCCCAAAATCTTCTTAGGACCCACAGTAATAGCCCGTTTAGCTTTGCAAAACCCCAAATGCCCTCTCAGCGTCCTTTCTACAAGCCTCACATTCTTTTGTTGCAAAATGGTTTTCCTTTTCACTTCGGGGCCGCTTGATGGTCTGGATTAGTGTCGCAAAGTGAGGGTATATGCAATCTGTAAGATAGTATGGCACGTAGTATACATTACCATTTATTTCGTAGGGAGTGTATGGTGTTTGACATTGAATGAATCTGTCAAAGATTGGGGATTGATCAAGAACTGATATATCATTGTATGTTCCTGGTATACCAAAAAACGCATGCCAAATCCAAAGATCTTGAGAGGCTACAGCTTCAAGAATCAAGGTTGGCTTTCCGGTGTGGCCAATGATTGACCATGCCATGCAGGTGGGTAGAGCGATTGCGCCACTCCCGGTGCATGCGATCAATGAACCAATCATGCACGGAAACCACGATTCTTATTTTCTTCAATTAGTCGGGCGATGTCGCCTTCATTTGGAGCTCGCAAATACTGTTCTGAGTACATGCTGACAATTGCCTCGCAAAATAAACGAATAGCCTCTATAGCTGCGGTCTCTGCAATGGCAAGGGCCTCATCCTCGCGATCAATTGGGCTTCCGTATGCAAGGATTCGCAAAGCAGCCGTCATTTTCTGGATGGATGAGAATCCTTGTTTCCCGGTACAGTCATAGCGTTGCTTGAAATATGGTTGAGGCGATCTCAATGTGCCCAGAGTGCATTACGTGAAACAAGCTGTAAGCGCATTCTAAATCGGCCGGAACATACGTGGTGGAAAAATAGGATCATCCGCAAAATAATTTTTGACAAGGTCATCGTGTGCTTTCACACGATCTCGACTTATAAATATTCGCCGATATAGCCGATGTTTCTTTGACACACGCTCTTCAGCCTCATCAACAACTTGCATGAGCATATCTAGGTCGCACATTTGTTGTTGATGGAATGCTTCAAATTGATTGCATATGTGCATATCAAAAGGCCAAAACGGAGGAGTTGCCATGGAGATAATAAAAAATATATGAAAGTTATAAATGAGTATGTATTGAAGTGGTAGAATGGTGTTTATATACAAATATATGTGTATAGAGGTTGTTGAAAGATATGGTGAGAAATCAAAATTCAATGTTATGAAAAAATTACTCTTTGGCGGACTATTTTGGTGAAATTCAAAAAATTGTGCCAAAATTCAAAGAATGAACCGAAATCTCAAAAAATAGGCAGGTCTAGTCTCCAAAATTTTGGCACATTCAGTCAATCACCATGTGTGCAACTCACTAATTCTTTCCCATTTTTCCATTTCTTTTTTCAATTAATTTAGTTTATTTTTTGCACTATCATTTCCTTTTTTTTAAATTTAAAATTATGGATATATTGATAATATTAAAAAGTGTGACAAGACTTTATTTAAATAAAAGTAATTGAAATAATCAAAACGTATAATATGTTTTTTATAAAATGTAAATTTAAAAGTATAAATATTTTATTCTCATTGCGGTAGGAAAATAAAAAAAGAAGAAGATTATATTGGTAGTTAGGTTTGTTAGTTAAGATGTCATTAATTTAAAGGGTAACATAGAGGGTGCTCATTGGAGTTGAAACTTTTTTAAAGGGCCTTTAAAAGGATTTAGGGAGTTGTATAAAGGGTGTTTTAGGGTGCAACCATTGTGGATGCTCTAAAAAAAACTCTTCCAATGGTTAAGATACCCATTTTATCTCACAACACTCATTTGAAGAAAATAGGGAAAAAAAAAACTTCAAATTTTATGTAGAAAATGAATTTGGTGTCCAAATGAAGCAAACCAAGTCTCTATTTATTAAAAAATAATAATTGTATTTTACTTAAAAAATGACTGAAAACCGAAAAAGAGAAAATAAAACTCAATCCAATCACAAGGTAACACATGGAAAGTATCAAAATTTGATACTTTCCCACTTTTTGCTCAATACTTTCCCATTTTTTGCTCAATTTGATATGTTTGTTACTTAATTTGATATTCATCCCCCATTAGTCATTACATCACTTGATATTTATTTATTGTCCCCCGAGGCATAGCCGAGTGGTAAAAGGAGGGGGACATAAGATGCTGGAGGCATACAGCGTGGGTTCGATACTTGGTGGAAGCACTTTGCTTTCTTAAGGTTGGACCTTGTATGTGTTATCGGTGCAACGTTCTCAAACCTGTATCATTTCGGCACATCTCGCGATTTTCCTGGTAGTAGCAATGAGGACCTGAACTACTACCCCGTGATTCAACCTGGTTAAAAAAAAAAAAAAAAAAAAATCACTTGATATTTATTTAATCCCCGGGTCGAGCTATTTAAACCCCCTTTCCTCCCAGTTGACCCCCCTTCTAAGTATACCCCTCACCTTATTTTAAAATACTTCAAAACAATAAGTGTACCCCCTGTTTTCCTATTTTACCCTTCTAAATTTTGAACACACAATTTTATAGTACCCACCCCCCAAAACCCCACTATTCATCCTCCAAATAAATTGATACTTCCCCCTCCATTCCCCTCCCCTCCATAGTACGATCTGGAGAACCTCCTTCTGCGTAGTCCTTCTGCTTAATCCTTCTCTCCTTCTGCTCAATCCTTACCCCAAAACACAAAGCCATCTCCATCATAACCTATCTTCATCTCCTTTAGTTTAAAAATGGGCAATAGAGGTATGTATATTTTTCATTGATTTTAGTTTTGATTTGGTGTGTTTATATAATGTATTTGTTTGTTAAGTGTTTATATATGAATTGGGATCCCATTTTTTTGTTGTTGATTATGAGTAGTTTTAATTTCCATTTATTGAAAACATTTGATGGATTTGGTGGTTCGTTTGAAAAAATTCGGCCATGGACACTGGAACTAGGGCACAATGTTCGGTAGTAAGGATCCGAACATCATCACAATGTTCGAACTTGGTCATCCGAACATTTTGATGATGTTTGGACCCCTACTACCGAACATTGTGTAAATGTTTTGTCGTTGTCTACTGAACAGTTTACTAATGTTCGGACCCCAAGAGCCGAACTTAATTGAATTTGTTCCATGGGAGGGTGCTGAACAGTGTATCATAGAATTCTTTTCCCTTTTTGATTTTAAAAAGTAATGAACTAACATACTAATATATGAATGCCATGTACAGATAAGACATACTTATCATACGTGAGGAAAAATAGACCTACCACGTCGAGTCAAAAAGCGAAGGCTGACGCACAGGCAAAGGCAGAGGCAGCGGCAGAGGCCGAGGCACTAACACTGGCACTGGCCCTGGCCCAGGCCCAGGCCCTGGCTGAGGCATAATGTAATACCATGAATCCTCATGTGCTTGACTTGCGTGATATGCTCGCATTTCTTCCTATTCCCTTGGGTGGTTAACTTGTTATGAGACCTTAGAAGTGTGTGTGTAGGCTACTTATATGCCAAGCCCTAGTAGTATATGTTTCTGTAAGTCTTGTAGGCAACAAAATAAGGCTAGAGGGGGTGAATACCCTTTTAAAAACTTTAGGGGTTATTTTGAAAACATTCAAATCTGACAGCGAAAAGAATAAGTTATCAGCATATGGAAAATCTTTCTATCAGCTGATGAGCAAAATACTCTGTGTCAGCTATTGACACAGGTTTAAGTAGTAAAAGTTTTTAAGCAGATCACTAATATAAGGAATGACTGAAAGACAATATATAAAAACAATTAAGTAAATGATTCAAGAATATAACTGACTCACACTTAAGTATATTAAAGCTGCTTAAGTGTGATAAATAGTTCTATCAACTAAAAGTTAATTGACAGAGTATTTAGGAGTGGTTCACATTGTAAAAATTGCTACATTCACTACCAAGTTGGTCAAACTTGGATTTTTGAAGTGCACTAAGATTATATATATTCTAAGTGATAACTAACGGATCAGTGTATACAAAAACCAATGTTTGAGGAGTATGATTGAGAAACGATCAAACTCGTGCAACAATCAAAGGTTCCTTAAAGATTCGAAAGAATAAATGAACAATCTAAACAATGATTGTTTAAACAATAATTAGAAGGAGATTAATATATGAGATACTATCTAGTAAGTGTTTTAGAGAAGAAGCTCTTCAAAGAAAGATTGAAGTTCTAAATCGAATGAAGGCTTCAACGTATGGTCTATGTCAATGTGCTTTGAAGATTTGTAAAGATTTATGAATTCTGTGCACGTAATTCTGCTAGAATATTTTCTTCAATCCTTGTTTCAGACGTTTTATAGAGATCTTCAAGATTGGAGCCGTTTGAGAGAGCAAGGTTAAAACTTGAATTTCTTGAAGAAATGATGATGAAAAATCTTTCATTGAATGCACAGAGATCTTGCAGACTGTTAAAGACAAAGGATATCACCTAGCATGAAATAATAAAGAAAGTGGTTAGCTAGTGGATATAATATACCGTAGAACATTTAAGACATACACAAAAGTTTTCTATTGATAAGACAGACAAAAGAAAAAGTCTTCTATGAATAGTTCTTTTGTTTGAAATATGATTGCCAAATAATATTTAAATATATGCGCGTGAAGGCCAAATGTTCCAACTGTGTACAGTGTTCAGCATATAGAGAATTTAAACAAGTAAGTTAATGCTAACACTGTAGTATCAGCTGCTAGCTGCTGATAACTATGTTTAAGCAGATATGATATTTTACTTTAAAAGGGTTGCTTAACAAAGTTTAGGTGACATCTACTGTGTAAACAATAATGGGTATCTATCTGCTGAAGGTTCGTCAGATTGATTTAAACTTGCTATAAAGTCTAAGTAAAACAACCTAAAGGTTTATAGTAACTTATGAATTAAACTAGTTGTTTTAACTTAATGGTTTTAAGTAAATCTAAAGCATACAAGTTTCTACAGTTTCATATTCGCTAGCTTGTTAGAATTACAAGTTGTAACTCGATGTTGGTCGTAACTCGACCCGGTGGAGAGTTTGCTTGCGTGGTTCATGTTCGTGACCTCAGTTGTGCCCTGGGTCTTTACATGATTGTCTAGAGTATGCTTAGATAAGTTAGACTTCAAGATGGAGGTGTTCCTTAAGTCTATTGGTGCTTTTGATGCTTTGAGGATAACATTCGTTTTTATCACGTAGCTTGTAATCGAGTCGTGTGTGTGTCTCATCTTTTCGAGATTCGATTTTCCTAGTTGTTGTTCAACTTATTCATTAGCTCATTGGCTTGTGTTTAAGTCTCATGTTCTTGCTCATTCGATCGTTAGTTCATTCGTCGTTTTGTTCGCGAGTTGTTGCGCCTTGCTCTAGTTTCGTTCCCGGTTGTTTCAAGTGTCGTTCAGGCGAGTCTCAAACTTGTTTTGATCGTGGTTTCAACCTAGGATGGTTTGGGTTTGAGTTGGGGTTCATCTAGGCTTAATTTCAAGTCCATTTGCTCAAAAATCTTGGATGCAGTCACATCCACCCATCAATGCCCTCACATTGTTCACAAACTGAAGAACAAAGAAGGAACCAACATGGATGCGCTCGCATTGAGACCCTCAATGCGGTGCATTGGCCTTTTTCCTGATATGCACAGATTTATGCAATTTGCGATTTTGGCCGTGAAATTCCTATCCTACCCTTAATGAAACGTCCTTAAACCTTCCTTAACATATCCTAATGAGTCCTAATGAGATCCTAACACCTTCGATTAGTTTCTTGGTGATTATTGAGTTTGGGTTAGTTGTTGATTACTCCTAAACCTTCACTAAGTATACCTAT
The DNA here is from genome assembly GCA_013146195.2 of Codonopsis lanceolata. NCBI lineage: Eukaryota > Viridiplantae > Streptophyta > Magnoliopsida > Asterales > Campanulaceae > Codonopsis > Codonopsis lanceolata. The sequence goes on from JABEVN020002337.1 coordinate 9,777, forward strand.
AGTTTGACCTTTGTACCCCCAATTCTAGTGGAGCTTTATATCCACACCTTCAGTTGATTTCTCAGTCATTTCCTCTCATTTCTCTTCCCCAACAGTGTTCTTCTAGAGAGAGAGAGAGAGAGAGAGAGAGAGAGAGTGTGTGTGTGTGTGTGGGAGACCAAGGTGAGATAATGTACGTTTTCAAGATCTACGAAGATCCAACCATTAGATCGTTGATTCGACTTCAGATTCGTGAAGCCCTCGACGAGTAGAACAAACTACACTGATTGAAATTCATTTTTTTGTTAAGGTTTGTGGCTTCAAGAGGTAAGCTACTATACCCCCTTCCGTCTTTGCCTGTCCTATAGGATTTTTGGTATGTTCATCCTTCGAATCTACCTTAATATACGTGATTGACATGCTGTACATGTATATTATGATATATATATATATATATATATATATATATATATATATATATATATATATATATATATATGATTTATGTGTTGTATGAAGTTGGTTTGTGTTTATGATGAGTTATTTTGTGCTTAGGGCTTGGAAATCAAGCCCGAATGACTTGGGGTTTTGTTGTAAATTCGAATTGGGTGATAATTATGAGATTTATGAAATATGTAATTTATGAAATGTAGAATTAAGACTCAATAGAGTCATTATAAGTTCAATAATATGTTAATGAGCTTTGGATTGAAATCCTACGATGTTTGGGTTTCGTTTGGTTATGTTTGTGAGGACCCGAGCATCCCATGTTGTGTCCAATTGTGACACTGTCGCTTTAAAGACCTTGATGACGATTATTAGATGACGCTTTACTAAATTAGAAAACCTTATTATCGAGCTACTTGAAGTTCAAGAATTTATTAGTCGATTGGCGACTCTTGGGATTTGACTTAAAGTGTGTTCAGTAGAGCACATAAAATTAGGGACCATTCAATGGTCTCGAGTGTTATTAAGAGATGATTAAGGGGTGGTTTCATCCCATGAAATTAGGTCGAGTGCACGTGCACTTGTGAGGTTGTGACTATGGAATAGTCTTTATGCACTCTGAGCGTGGATTTGAGGACGTCGGTTATATACGACGAGTTTGGGCTATGTATTATAGTTCGGGGTTGTTTTGTGAAGACTAAGTATTAAGTCTCAATTTGTGGGCGTTATTAGACTAACTTAGTAATCTATGATGTGTTTATGTATGGAGGATCATTATAGACCTCACGGTGTGGGTATGAATAAGCTTATATGCTATTCTTGTTTGAGTTTGTGACTTGGGGATCATGAGTACCCTAATGCATAATTACTTGGACTAGACGTGTAGTTAGCCGAGCATGATAAGTATGTGCAATTATGTGTATTAAGATTTGGGTTTAGTAGAGCTTTATGACCTACTTGATTTGGATGAGTCCGCTTTTGTCGGACTTGATCCATGTTTGTTTAGACAAGTAAATATCTACTTGTGAACCTTGTAGAAGTCTAGCTGGCATCTTTGTTGTTGAGTCGGCAATGGAACGACTCATAGCCTTTGGGTAAGCAATCACTATGAGTCACCTTATTGGTTCCCGTTTCTCCTCACTATTTGGCCGATAGTGGGATGTGGTCCTCGTATTAGTACCACATAGTCTGATAACGACCTTCCATTTCATCATCCTAGATTGGATGAAAGGCAACATATACTCATTACGATAAACAGATGAGTTTTTATTACTCACATGGGGAAACCAGTGAGAGATATTGGATATGATATTGGTTTGGTTATTGGGCCCAAGTACGAGATACGGTTCAGTCGCGGTTCGACATGTGTACAACAATAGCTGCTTAGATCATGTATTATGTGTTTATTTACGAGCACTTATGTGAAAAACAATGTGCTATGTGGTTTACATGAGATTATATGTACCTATGATTATGTGGTACTTGATATGCTCTTGGTATACTGTTATGATGCCATGATTTATATATATGTTTGAGCATTATGCCATGTCATGTAGTTGCATGTAGTAGCTTACTGGGTCTATATGACTCATCCCACGCCATTGTTTTCCTTAGTGTGTGCGATGAGCTCGTTAGTACACGTTGAGGCAGCGGGTTCGCAGTGGATATCAGGTGGTCTTCAGAGTAGTAACTTGGAACCTTCGTTTATGTTATGTATTTTGTACTTATTATCCCATGTGAGGACTCAGATGCAAAATTATTTAAACTTTACTTGGGTAGCCTGTATTAGTTATATTGTTGTATTATTTTGGAGCCGACTAGTATAGTCGAGCTATTATATTTATCTAGTAGTTATTTCCGTTGTTCTCCCAAGCATGTCTTAGCTCGTGGTTCCTAGTGTGTTTGTTGTTGTTATCTCCGGCATGTTTAGCCATTGAGATTGTAGTTTGGTTTGTGAGTAATAGACTCATGTTCTTTAGTTGGTTTCCCTCCGGCATGTTTTTAGCCATTGAGTGGTTGTTGTACATGTTATGTTTCTTGTTGTTTCGCTGGCCTTAGTTTTGCCGATGGTTTGTCGATAGATAGTCATGTCTTAGTCTTATGTTCCTTAGTTTGGAATTAAAGGTTTGGGTTTCACTTTATAATTTGCTTCCACAAGTTTTGATTTTTGTTGTCCAGTATCGTCATTATAGCTTTACTTCCTTGTTAGGTCTGACTTGACCGTTTGACTCACGCCATTGTGCTTAGCATGTGCATGTCCGTTTTATTAGGTTTTTTTCATGGCACGACCTTGGGATTCCGTATAGGAGTCCGGGTCGGGTCATGACACACAAGCACAAGCCCAGGCACAAGGACACGCCGGGGAGGAATTGGGAGAAGAAGCGGAACCAATGGAGCAAGAGGGAGAGGAGCCACTTATTACTTTTACATGTCCTAGGGGTCCATTAGAACCAAGTGTACTTCGTTTCTACTCAAAACACATAGCTGTACATATATATCAAGGGTGAGGGCGGCCGGTGGTCAAGGTGAACAACCATAAACAAAAGCTTTTAGCATGGAAAGTAACCACAAAAACCATTTCTCCAGTATGGAAGGACTTGCTTGTTACGACAAAACTAGTGCAGTTAAGGTGTGTATCCTATCTCGAAAGTGATAAGGTATTAGTTAGTGCCTTTGTGGAGCGGTGGCACCTAGAGACCAATACCTTCCACATGCCATTTGGTGATATGACTATAACACTTGATGATGCGTTTTACATTACTGGTCATCCAATTACTGGGAAGTCGGTCTTTTTGGAAGGTTTAGTTTATGCGCAAAGTTCCGTCGATGTTATTTGTCGGTATTTATGAGTGTGATGTAGAGGCAAGGGAGGGAATGCGTGGTGCTAGGGGTTGTCTATGAGGCTAGAGTGGCTACGCACCCGTTTTGTTCTGTATGCATTGTCTGAGGATCCAGAAAGAGCTGGCAAAAAAAGCCCAGCCCATGGATTCGTCGGGCTCGGATAAAAAAACCCAGGCTTTTTCGGGCCGACCCTGCCCATCCAAAATAAATAAATAAAATTAGTATATTTAATACAAAATTATAATTAAAGAATTATAAGTCATTATTTCTTATAATTTATATTCAATTTTAGCTATTGATTTTTATTTTCTTTCATAATATAAATATTTCCTTTCTCTTTACCTGTAACAGCAAATTAATAATATTTATTTCTCTTTACTTTCTTATAGAATTAGATGCACAAGAAGTGGATGAGATACAATTGTCTATGTAAGCTTATAATGTTGTTAATCTTGATGAGTGAAGCTTGAATCTTATTGCTACTCAGTTAGACTGCCAATGTAATTTTTTTTCATTTAAAAGTTGTATGTCAATTAGTCAACTCTAAATTGATATTACAAGATTGGGTGCTACCGAATTAACATTTTCTAATCTTTTGGTTAAGAATTAAGAAACTTATAAGGTATAAACATGATTTTATATTTTTATTGATGACGTCGTGTTTCTTTTATTGAATTATTGTATTTTTTCAAGTGCTACATACATTAGATTTTTCATCACATGTTTTTGGACTTTGAATTGTAAATTTTATAACTTTATGGTTGATTTTATTTCGGGCCGGGCTAGCATTTTGATAGGTCCATTGAATTTCGAGCTGGCCCGACCCAACCCATAAAATATCTTTGGCCCACCGGATCTGGACCGGACTGGACCGGACCAGCCTAAACGGTTGCCTGCTCTTTTCGCGCTTATTTGTTGTACATGTTGGGTTGTACAATTTTTGTCGATAAGAGCAGAAGTCGGGTTAGCACTACTTACTTGGAGTTCATCGGCGATTTGGATGTTGTGCATACCTACTCATGGGGAGCGTCAGCCCTAATTTTCTACATAAACATTTTGGGAGTGCTATAGATGCAAATACGGAGCAGATGGTCGGATATTCAACATTATTGGAGGTAATTACATTTATATCTTGAATTAAATTTGTATACTTGTATTTCTAGTTTGATAGTTAAATGGTGTGTATTTTGTTAAAAAAGGCATGGATATATGAGCGATTCCCAATATGCACCCCTACTCGTAATGTGCACTATTATGAAGGTCGGGAACTTGCAACTAGGTGGGAGCACAAGAGTGTTGCCAGAGTGCCCTTGGACCAATTACAAGGTTTGCGGGAACAACATGATGGTCTTCGTGCGGATGATGTGTGTGGCGACCCGACCCGGACCCCAATACGGAATCCCGAGTCGAATCGCCCAAATAGACACGTGTCAAGCATGCACAAATAGTCAATATTTAAAACTTATATGACACAACATTGCATACGAACAATAACTCGGCTACATTAGGTCGGAAACATAACAATATAAACAAGTCTTCAACGACGTTACAGCCGGAACCCAACAACTACTCCTAAAATTATAACACATGAACAACAACACCTCAAGGGCCACAAAATGCCAGAGAAAACAAGAGTAAATAAGAACTAAAAGAATACTAAGCGGAATAAGCTACGATAAACCATAATATAAACATGGGCTCCACACACTCGTCGGCACAAAAAAAATTACAAGTAGTAGTTAATAAGTAGCATAATTTAATACAACATCAAATTCCCAAGTTAAGTCTACATGACTTGTTTTCCCATCATCCTTTCCAAAAGAAAGACCAACTATACATAGTCTCAAAGAACAACCTCCAAGAGATCCTCTAACTAGCTCGTACACAACGATCTCAACGCGAACCTCCTGCTTGGCTCGAATCAAAGGAAAACAAATTTAACGGGGTAAGTCATAAAGACTTAGTAACTTACTAAAATGCAACTACATGTCATGGCATCATGCTTGACATTAAATAAACACAAGGTATCATCATAGTATAACATTCATCTCATTTATAGGCACATAATTCTCATACTTTACTTAGCACCTTGTTTCACATAAGTGCAAGTAATAAACATTACAAGTTGGTGTTGGTCCACAATGTATGCTCAAATAGGCTAGAGGGTTTTGAATAGCCTATAATGTCAATTTAAAAATCATCTTCAAACATTCACAACAAATGGGAAATAACATATTTTTAGGCATTAACAATTTGAAGAAGAAACATGTTTGGTGGTAGCACTAGGCAGTAGACTTGCTCTGAGCAGAATAATGAATTTTGCTGACAGATTGCTGATAAACTGTAAGCTTATAAAAAAGGAGTTTAGCAGCGGAAATGTTATGACTTAACATATTCATCTAAGAAGTCTTAAGTAGCTGTACACAAATATATGTTCAGAATAACAACATACTTAATACTTCTACAGATGCAATTTAAGGAGACATGGAAAGGTAGCTTATGAAGATATAAAACAATTTATAAAAGCTAATAGATGAATCAAGACTGAGTTTGATAAATATTTTATATTAAAACTCAACAGAGGTTTGCTCAAAGACAAACATACTTAATACATTAACCTAGACTCTCTATGTTATTTATCTATTCTCTTGCTCTAGTTCTCCAACCCCTACTCAAGAATTCATAATTGAATATCCTAAGCAAAGGCTGCAGTAGGAGATGACAACGAGGGATAGATATGAGAAGACAATTTTTAGGGTCAATTAGATAAGAAATATCCGAGTGACTGAGTGCAAGGCACTCGACTCCCTATGATGATTGATAGACGTATTTTATACGTCTATATCGGGTACTTTATGATTCAGAATGAGCAATTCCACGAGGCTTTTGGCTACTGATATGTGTTTTTGAGCTATATTGTGAGTTTCAGGGTTTTAGGTGAACTTATGGGATTTATGAAGCTTTTAGTGAAGATTCAAGGAAGGGTGCAAAGTACAACATTGGGAAAGACGTAAAAAGAACAAACTGGTCACCTTGTGGCCGCAAGGCCAAAAGACCTTGCCTTCGCAAGGTAGACAGAAAAAAGGAGAGTCTGTCCAAGACCCTTGCGGACGCAAGGTGAAATCCCAATGCGACTGCAAGGTCCCCAGAAACCGACTTACGGGGTTTTTCACCTGGATTGAACTTCCTATTCCCCTACAACACCCTAGTATAAATAAAGGACGGTAGCCAAAGCCAAAGGACGTCCGAAAAGTGCTACGAAACAGTTCTAACTTAGATTTTAGTTTGTATTACGTAGTTTAGTCATTGTAATTACAATTTTGAAGATCGATTCATGTATTCCTTCATCTCGTTGTTCAGTTCATCTTCAAAGATGAACTAACCGTCCATTAATCTAGGAGTTGAGAGGTAACTTGTATCGAATCTATTGCTTAATATATTTTTATTCATTCAATTCTTGTTGATCATGGTGTTTATCAACCCCTTTATTGTCTAGCTTTGACCAAATGAATGGAATCACAAGTAATAAAGGCCTAGAGGTGCGGATACCTGCACGACCATATGCATATGTCGTACACTGGCTCACCATCATGATAAATTGAACATATCGATGCACGAGAGTGATAAGTTAGGGTCAGGTTCATATATATGACCTAAGTGATAGATAGGATCCATATGTTCTTGTGCTTAGGATATAGAATGGATGAATTATTAGGGATGGAGACTGAACTATAATTTGACAGGCTATATCTATCATTTGTGAACGAACCCAAGTTATTGAATGATACTTTATCTAAATAAGCAATAGAGTAGATGCAAGTGAAACCCTAATCCTAGATTTCCCTCCTCCATCAGATCTTTACAACTGTGATTGCTGCCTAGTTTAATTAGATTTACTGTTTTAGTAGAATAATTAGTTTAAATAAAATAAATAAAAACTCCCCTTAGTTTAAATTGCTATCGATATTCTTGCCATCAGTATTCTTCTTGTCTCTGTGGTTCGACCCTTGCTTCTCAAGCTGTTCTATAATAGTCTTGTGTACTTGCAAGAAAATAATTAAAATAAGACACGATCAAGTTTTTGGCGCCGTTGCCGGGGACAAGCTAGTTTGCGTAGTTAGTTTATTGGTAGCGTTGTTTTAAATTCGGTTTTTATAAAAAAAAAATACAAATTTTTTTTTAGTAGTTAGTTTTTATTTGTTTTATTTGCTTTTGTTATTTTATGCACGGTCGTAGATCTTTAAATCCTAAGCTGGCAGAATTAAATCAAAATATAAATAATCTTGGAAAGAATCAGGAAGACCCTGATAATTTGGAAAACCAGCCTGTTAATCAAGAACAGTTGAATCGAGAAGATCCTCTGGTTGATCCTCTAATGGATAACAACAATAATCAAAATCCTGAAAATCCGGCTCCTCCGGTAAATGTGAATCAAAGAAGGGAAGAACCTGCTGATAGAAATATATAAGTAATAATCAATCAAAGAACCATAAATGATTATGGTCGTCCCATCTTGAATGCAACACCATCATGTTTAGTTTTATCAGAAGCGGTAAGAAATTTCGAACTTAAAGGTCATTTTTATAATATGTTGCCTTCGTTTCATGGACTGCTATCTGAAGATCCAGTAACTTTTGTTAAGGAATATGATTTTGTGACTGAAAATTTTCCATGAGGAGGTTTGACTGAAGATCAAATAAAAATGAAATATTTTCAATGTGCATTAAAAGATGCGACAAGAAGATGGTTTATGAATTTAGCATCGAGAAGTGTTTATACATGGACTCAATTATATGATTTGTTTATGGATAAATTTTATCAACATGCATTTCTTTCAGAATATAGAAAACAAATTATGTCTTTTCAAAATGAACCAGGAGAGACATTCTATGAAGCATGAGATAGATTAAAAAATTTACTTATCATGTGTCCCCATCATAATCTATCTCAAGATGTGTTAGTAATTCAATTTTATCATACTCTTTTGCCTGCATTGCAAACTATGGTTGATAGTGCAGCCGGTGGTTCTATTAATAGAATGACACCAGCTGAATTTAGAAAACTTGCTTGAGATGTTAAGTGCAAATTCTCAACAGAAAAGTACAAGAGGTAAAAGTAGAAGTTTGTTTCAAGTTCAAGAAAAATCAGATATGCAAGCTCAATTTGAACGTTGGCAATCGCAAATTCAAGAAGTATATTCTATTTGTGGATTAAATTCTCATACTACTAATTTGTGTCCTTCTAGTGCTGTATATCCTGAACAGGTTAATGCAATGAACATGTACCCTCACACACAAAGGAATGATCCCTATTCCAACACTTATAATCCTGGTTGGAGGAATCACCCTAACTTTTCATGGGGAGGAAATAAGCCATTACAGCCTCAACAATATCCTAAGCAAGGACAACTGCAGATTGAAGAAGTTCCAAAGTCAGAAGGATCAAACATTGGACAAACTGCTCTTAACAAATATTTGCTAGAAATCGTGGAAAAATTACAAAAAGATCTTGCCAAATATCAAGAAAGAGAAGAAGGGAAGTCCTAGTCAAACAGAACAAACAAAATCTATCACTACTCTGCGAAGTGGTAGAATAATTGGAGAAGAGATAAGTAACCCTACTCAATCTACTGATGTGCCTGAAAAAATATATAACTTTGGCAAAGAAGATGAAATAGATAAAAGTGAAAATATTCAAGCAAAAGATAAAGAGGAAGAAAAAGAATTTTTAAATAAAGAAAGTCAAGAAGAAGTCACTCAAGAAAAAGAGTAAGAGGCAGAACCTCTTGAGGAACCATATGTGGCACCTCCACCATATGTTCCTCCAATACCATTCCTTGGTAGACTTATGAAAAACAAGATTGATAAGCAATTTGCGGAAATTTATAATATGCTATCCAAAGTGAACATTAATATCCCTTTGCTTAATGTCATTAAAAATATTCCGTCTTATGCTAAGTATTTCAAAGATCTCCACTCTAGAAAACAAAAATTCGAAAAGAATGAAAAAATTATTGTTTCTGAAAACGTGAATGCGGTTTTACAACCTGAACTTCCTCCTAAATTAAAAGATCCAGGTAGTTTCAATATCCAAGTCTCTTTGGGTAGTTCTAAAAAGATGAAAGCTATGCTAGATTTAGAAGCAAGTATTAATTTAATGCCTTTCGTTGTCTATAAACAATTAGGATTTGGTGAATTGAAACCCACTACTATATCTTTACAGTTAGCCGACCGTTCGGTCAAACATCCTTTAGGTATAGTAGAGGACATTCTAGTACAAGTAGATAAGTTAATCATCTCAGTCGATTTTGTGGTTCTAGAGATGGAAAGAAAGATATGCACAAATAATGAAGTTCCTATTCTGTTAGGAAGACCTTTTATGGTCACTGCTAACACAATGATTAATGTTAAGAATGATAAACTTTCAATGTCAGTTATGGGTGAAACTGTAGAAATTTCAGTTTTTTATGCGTTAAATAGACCGAGTGACATGAATGCATGTTTCTCAATTGATGAAATTGAAAATCTTACAGCCCAAATCTTTGAAGCAAATTATGATGATGATGATTTAGAGAGAGATACATATGAAGGATTTGATGATAGAACCTTCTCTCATATAAAAACCGACATAGAAGAGTTAGAAAGAGAACTCCGAGAGACAGATGCTAGAAAAGAGAAGGAAAGATTATAAGCTCTCAAGAGTGAAAGTGAAGATAAGAACGAAGTGGAAGATCCAAAATCAGAAATTAGTTCTGATAAAATAGAAATTGGTGAAAATGATAAATAAGAATTAGAAAATAAAAAATCTGATTTTGATGAAACAAAAATAGATAAAGAAAATGAAGAGAACTCTAAGGAGGAAGATAAAGAAGAAACAGTGAAATCAGAAATTCCTAAGTTTATACCATCTGTTAAATCTCCTCCTGAAGTAGAATTAAAGCCATTACCGTCCCATTTAAAATATGCATTTTTAGGGAAGGTAAAACTTTACTGTTATAATTCTTTAAGATTTAAGAAGAACAAGAATCAAGCCTGATAAAAGTTCTATGGACACATAGAGAAGCTATAGGTTGGTCCTTAAGGGATTTGAAAGGAATTAGTCCTTCTATGTGTATGCATAAAATTCATTTAGAAGAATGTAGTAAACCTTCTAGATAAAGACAAAGAAGACTTAACCCTCATATGGAAGAAGCAGTTAGAAAAGAAGTGCTTAAGCTTCTTGATGCGGGTATAATTTACCCAATATCTGATAGTAAATGGGTTAGTCCAGTCCAAGTAGTTCCTAAGAAATCAGGAATTACAGTCGTTAAAAATGAGAAAGATGAGTTAGTTCCCACACGAACTATTACCGTTATAAGATGGCATAGATTTGAGGAAATTAAATGCGGCAACAAGGAAAGATCACTTTCCCTTGCCTTTTATTGACCAAACCAAATCCTTGAAAGATTAGTTGGCCATGAGTATTATTGTTTTCTTGATGGTTTTTCTGGTATAATCAAATTCGATTAACCAGGAAGATCAAGAAAACCACATTTACATGTCCTTTGGTACCTTTGCATTTAGGAGAATGCCCTTTGGACTATGTAATGCCCAGCTACTTTTCAAAGATGCATGATTTCTATATTTTCCGATCTAGTGGAAAGATGTGTGGAAGTATTTATGGATGATTTCTCAGTATTCGGAAATTCTTTTGATCGTTGCGAAACTAATTTGCCCTAAGTTGGGAGAAAAGTCATTTCATGGTTAAACATGGAATAGTCTTAGGACATGTTGTGTCTAACAAAGGAATTGAATTTGATAAGGCTAAAATTGAAGTTATATCACAACTACCTCCCCTACTTTAGTCAAAGGTGTTAGAAGTTTTTTTTAGGACATGCGGGTTTCTGAGAAAGATTTATAAAAGACTTAAAAATCTATAACCTTTATGTAATCTTTTGGCAAAAGATAAATTTATTTTGACCAAGAATGCTTAAATGCATTCAATCTATTAAAAGAACAATTGACATCGGCCCCAATTTTAACCAAATACGATTGGTCTCTCCTTTCGAGATCATGTGTGATGCTTGAATTTCGCAATTGGAGCTATGTTAGGACAAAGGATAGACAAGAAACCGCATGTGATTCATTATGCGAGTAGGACATTGAATGATGCACAACTCAATTATACAACCACCGAAAAAGAATTTTTAGCAGTTGTGTATGCATTAGAAAAATTAGATCATACTTGTTAGGGTCAAAAGTTATCATATTCTCGATCATGCAGCCTAAAATATCTTTTGAGTAAGAAGGAGGCAAAGCCTAGACTCATAAGATGGATGTTATTACTTGCAAGAATTTGACATTACTATTAAAGATAAAAGGGAATAGAAAATGTGGCCGACCATTTGTCTAGGTTGGAATTTTTACCTTTACTTGAGCGTCAATTTCTTGATAACAAAATCTTATGAATGAAGACTTCCTAGGAATTTTAGGAATTGTGATTAAAAATATTGACAATAGTATGTTGATTTTTTAATTATCAGCGCTTCACTTCGTGAAACGATTTTGGTTTTATCAAAGAAAGAAATTTTTAAGCGCAAAAACATTATTTTGGGAAGAACCACATTTATTCAAAATATGTTCAGACTCTATAATTAGGAGATGTGTTCAGAACAAGATCAACAAAGTATTATGGCATTACATGTGAATACTCTTGTGGTGGTCATTTTAGTGGTAGCAAGCGCTAGGAAAATCATGCAATCCGGATTATATTGGCCCTCTTGTTTTTTAGAGACTCAGCGTATTT
>JABEVN020002338.1:0-21798 GCA_013146195.2 Codonopsis lanceolata
GTTTGACCTCAATGGCGATGGCGTCCTCAGTTTCGACGAGTTCAGTGCCATGATGCACTAGTTAGCTAGCTAGTTGAGCTACCGATGAATTAGCATAGAGTATATTTAGCTAAAAGAGTCAGATTAAAGATGTGTAAATGATTTTACAAATAAACAATGTATAATTATAAACACATTATCTCATTTGATATCTAGTAGTCTGACCTTAAACTACTCATTTCGCTTCTCGATAAATAGTATATTATTTTATTTTAAGATGTTTTTAAAAATATCTAATTTAAAAAATAAACATAAAAATATTATTTTATTACTAATGAACTACTAAAAGTATCTTTTAAGTTTGACTTTCAAACAAATACTCTTTTACCCGCTCACGGAGGGTGTTTAAAGTGGAGCTAACAAGATACTTCATTCCACAATGGTGGTATCTTTATTTGGGATATTTCAACTAAATAGTCTATTTAAAATTATATGTACAATTTCCATAACATTTCATTTTTTAATTCACAATTAATATTAAAATGATTTAGCTCAAGTATTATTATAATTATTACCAATTCAAATCCTAGTTCGTATCACTTAGTATAGTTTTTGACCTAATATTTGACTAAATGTTACTATTTTCATGTCAAGTTAGAAGAGATAATGCTGAAGCACTAATGACCACTCAATTTTATATTTCAAATGATGGCAGTTTCAATGTGTCATCTTATTTGGTATTTTATGAGCTCCACTATAAGTTAAAAAATTATGTTAACAATGTGACACATAAGATGTTACATCATTTGGTACCCAAAATTAAGTGTTATTAGAGTGGCCCTAACATTACCCAAGTTATGAGATTCAATATTATTCAATATGCATGTGTTTTTGTTTAAGTTTCATTTCTATTTTTCTTCTTCTGCTTACATTATTACATACAAATATTGTGTTGGATGTTAATTATCACATAAGAGTTTATAGTCAACCAAAACGTAACAAGAATGATAAAGTTGAAACATAGTATTTGTTAATCTAAAACACCCACACACATGTACACGGAATAAAAGATTGTGGGGATAACAAGATAAACAAATATTTAGGTGCTTGAATACCAAGACTTAACAGAGTGTCCTCGGCCTAGAGCTTAAAGCCTAGCTCAAACCGTCGACATTACAAGCCTAGCCTCAACACCCTTTCACTGAACAACTCCACCAAGTGAATCCACAAGTCAATCCAAAACACATGGTAACCCCTAAGCAAGGGGGCTGCAAGTTCAACCCAACCACGGTGCTCAAGGAACGGAAAATTGGTTAGGTCACACCACAAACCGAAAGCCTCACTCACCAAGTAACACCCAAGCCCGAACCCTAATGCTATCTCTCAGCTAAAGCTCTAAACGGTCAATTCAACACACATACACACACAAGTACAAATAGTTGGGCCAAAAACAAAATTCGAATAAAAAAGTTTCCGTAAAAAAACTCAAAACAACACACGAAGGTCATTTTATAAAAAGAAATAATAAAAAAAAATCAAATATACATGATGGTCCCACATTTGCAGGAGCTTTACTCACTATTACGGAAAGTGAGACGCATGCGCCCAAAAAAATCCATAATTCTAAATTGATATTTATTGTTATTATTTTAAAAAGACAAAAACTGTCATTAAAACACTTCAAAATTAAGTAATAAAATCAACAATTTGGCGCCTAGGCCGCTAAGTGGTGTCTAAAGCACCCGGGGTTTTTTTTGGTCTATTTGCCAAATATCTCGGTGTCTAGACCAATCTTTAGAACAATGGTTTTTAATTATGATCATTAGTTGGTGAATTGAGGTGAAAAATAAATTATTGATACTTTTATCGTATTTTATTCAACGTGTCTACCGTGAAAACCCTGTTATTCTCTTGTTTGTCTATGGTTGATAATTAATATTTTTTAAATTAAAATCTTATTCAATTTGGTAAATTTTTTTCCCACTCCGTTGGTTAACAAACATTAAAAAAATTCCTGCCAAAAAAGCCATATTTTCTAGTGTGAGTAGTTCATACTATGACTATGACTATGACTGTCTTATGCAAGAATACAAGGCCTAGTTTGTTTACTGGTTCCTTAAAAAAAACACGTGAGTATTTGTTTTTATGTCATACTATTGTAATTCCAAACAAACAAATGAGATAGAGATGACTACCGTGCTGATTGAGCAAAAGTATTCCAAGCGTCAAAGCCACGTGGTCAACGCGGCTCATACAAGTTCTTCCCCACTCAAGAACAAATGATTAATCATATAAATATAGACATTTTTCACGTAACTCAAACAAACTAATTAATTAATCTCCACCCCACAATCTTAGTTAACTCTTAAGTTAAATTACCCAGTTGCAAAATCTGGTCTTACCATGGAAAACCAGAGTTGTCGATTAAGAAAAGTTGCCAGTAGTATTAAATACGGAGAGCTGCGACGGGTGTTCATGTACTTTGATGAAGACGGGGACGGAAAAATATCGGCGACCGAGCTGCAGAGCTGTTTGAGGACTACTGGAAGGGGTCTGTCCGACGAAGAGGCGGAGACAGCAGTGCGGACATTTGATGCTGATGGAGATGGACTGCTTGGGTTCGATGAATTTGCCAAGTTGATGGAAACTGCTGGAGAAGATGAAAAAAACTACGAGCTTAGGGAGGCATTTCGGATGTACTCCGCTACCACCACCACCACGGCGGCGGTCACCGATTGCATAACCCCAAAGAGTTTAAAGAAAATGTTGACTCGACTGGGACAGTCAACCAGCGTAAGTGAATGTAAGGACATGATTCGCAAGTTTGACCTCAATGGTGACGGAGTCCTCAGTTTCGAGGAGTTCAGTGTCATGATGCGCTAGTTAGCTTGCTAATTGAAGGATTTAAATGGTCCAAATAACAAATTTTTCCCAAAAATATACACCCAATCTCATATCATTATCCAATTTGGTAGCTAATGTTGACTTTTGTGTCAAATAGCTACGTAAGACTAACTTTTGTTAATGAAAAAACGTTAATTCAGAAACATTTAAGTTAAGACTTAGGTAGTTATTTGACACAAATAACAACATCAGGTACTAAATTCAGATAAAATTATTTTGGATAGTGATATAAGATTTGATGTATATTTCGTGGGAAAACTTGTAATTTGGCCATTTAAAATTGTTGTCATAGTGAGTCGTAGTTGTACTTTTTATCTTACCCTACGTATATTTTGTAAGGTTAAAATGCAATTAAAATAAAGTAGATCTTCTGTAAAACAGTCTTATAAATCTTAATTCGTAAGATGGAACATCCCTTTTTCATAGTTCAACCCATCAACACACAATAGATTGGATAAATAGGATCCATTTTATAAAAAATATATGCAAGACTTACACAAGTATTTACATTAAAAATAAAGTGACACGACTGGGATATATAAAATCAAATTTAAATTTGGCGCATCTAAAGAGCCCAACTAAAGATGTGCTTATATGTTTGTTGAAATGTGCACACATTCTCCATCCATTTCTAAATTATTATCTTCTTTCTCCATCAATTTCTAAATTATTATCTTCTTTGATCGACAAATTGTTTTAAAAAAAGTAATTATAAATATTATAAATATTGATTTAATGTGTAATTCTTTAATATCCTTATGTATGTCTTAATAACTAAATTAGAGCATCTATAGCAATAAACTCATCAAATAGTTTATTCCCCTTACACGACATGCCATATCATCAGTTTATAAATCTTTTATCTACAAACCTTTTCTCATCTAGCTATACATAAACTCATAAAAAGTTTATAGAATGAACCCACTACTAAATATTTTATTCTTTCATAATACATTTATTTTAAAAAACAAATAAAAACAAACAAACAAATGACATGGCAAAGTATGAACTGTTACATGATCTTAGAGCTTTTCATATTTTGGAGTGGCAAGTTGGACTAACACAACGGTGATAAAGCTTTTATCAAATAGTGATAAAGCTTTATCATCAAGTTATTGGAGTTGCTCTTATGTAGAAAAAATAAAGGTTAATAGTAAAAGTGTTCCTAAAAAAAAAGGGTATGAAATAAAGACGATAATTTAAAATTGGTAAAAAAGAAAATGAGAATAATTATTTCAAAAGAATGAAGTATTTGTTTCCAAAATTTATCTTTTGGCTACAGAAAAGTCGCCGCTTCTAAAGTCAAAACGGAGAAGAATGGTGTGAAATAAAAACCAAAGTGATGCCATACCTAATAAACGAGTATATCAAATTTTACACGATAAAAGCAGCAAAGATATAAATTTCTTTTTTTTTAAAAAGCATATATTCCACAAGTGCAAAGACTTTTTTATAATATATATTGAGATGTTTTAATTAAATAATTTTTTTTATAAAAAAAATATCTATAATCTGTCAAGATGGTCGTGTTACCAGGGAAAACGACCGCATCAGGCTTCAATTCAGAGTAGTCCCAGTATTTGAATTGATCGAGTCAGGTGATCGTGTCACTGATATGGTTACATAATGGGTGCCATATGTTAGTGGCATATTATGTAAGTTAGTTCTTAGGCATCCAAGTTAATTAGTGGAGATAATGGGTTAGTTAGTAGAGATCATGGTCGGTTAGTCAAATGCATGTTAGTTAGTGAAGTGCAAGTAGTGTAGTCACTGTCCCGATTTCTTAGTTCTCGGCATTTGTTTGTTGTTCGCAAAGGCTATTATAAATAGCCAACACTACATTAATAGCATATGGAAAATTACTCAAAAGTTTATCTCTCTATTTCTACTACTTCTTCCTTCTTGAACTCTTATTTCATCTTTTCTAAATTCTACTCTTATCAGTGGTATCGAGCCGGTTCCCAATCATGGACATTGGGGAAAATGAAATACAAAGTTTCGTAACAATGTTTACGGCCTTGGCTCGACACGAATCCAACTTCCTCCGAATCAATTCAACTTTGCAAACAAGGCTATCGAATTGCGAAGGCGTGAGATTCCCTTACTCAAGCCCCCAACACAAGTGATATCAACCCTTTTTCTCGAAGGGACACCTCTACCCACACCACTACTACAAATATCCGCAACCAATCCATTGATCATTATCCTCCCTCACCTATAGTATCTTCTCTCAACTCTTGTTCCCACATTGTCAATAAATCTATTGAAATCAATGCCGCTCCCAAAGAACGGGCCCCGTGTATTACTATTAGGATCACCACCGGTGAGTACGAGACAACTAGCCGACCTACGGCCACGACCATGTTGACGCCCCGGACACGCTAACTACGCCAAGAACATGATTACCACTCCCCTAATGGTCGGGCGCTACCTTCTTCGCCTCTTCAAAGACCGACTCGGTCATGTTCCGAAGACGACTCGATTTTATCCTTACGGACAAGGATGATTAAGGGGGGAGGAATGATATGGTTACATAATGGGTGTCATATGTTAGTGGCATATTATGTAAGTTAGTTCTTAGGCATCAAGTTAATTAGTGGAGATAATGGGTTAGTTAGTAGAGATCATGGTCGGTTAGTCAAATGCATGTTAGTTAGTGAAGTGCAAGTAGTGTAGTCACCTGCCCGAATTCTTAGTTCTAGGCATTTGTTTGTTGTTCGCAAGGCTATTATAAATAGCCAACACTACATTAATAGCATATGGAAAATTACTAAAAAGTTTATCTCTATTTCTACTACTTCTTCCTTCTTGAACTCTTATTTCATCTTTTCTAAATTCAACTCTTATTAGTGGTATCAGAGCCGGTTCCAATCATGGACATTGGGGAAAAATCAAATACAAAGTTTCTTAACAATGTTTACGAAGCCTTGGCTCGACACGAATCCAACTTCCTCCGAATCAATTCAACTTTGCAAACAAGAAGCATCGAATTGCGTGCGAGATTCCTTTACTCAAGCCCCCAACACTAGTGACATCAACCCTTTTTCTCGAAGGGACACCTCTACCCACACCACTACTACAAATATCCGCAACCAATCCATTGATCATTATCCTCCTCACCTATAGTATCTTCTCTCAACTCTTGTTCCCACATTGTCAATAAATCTATTGAAATCAATGCCGCTCCCAAAGAACGGGCCTCAGGTATTACTATTAGGATCACCACCGTGGAGTACGAGACAACTAGCCGACCCTACAGCCCATGTTGATCGCCGGGACACGCTAACTACGCCAAGAACATGATTACCACTCCCCAAATGGTTGGGCGCTACTACCCTCTTCGCCTTCAAGACCGACGGTCATGTTCCCGAAGACGACTCGATTTTATCCTTGCGAACAAGGATGATTATGGGGAGGAATGATATGGTTACATAATGGGTGTCATATGTTAGTGGCATATTATGTAAGTTAGTTCTTAGGCATCAAGTTAATTAGTGGAGATAATGGGTTAGTTAGTAGAGATCATGGTCGGTTAGTCAAATGCATGTTAGTTAGTGAAGTGCAAGTAGTGTAGTCACTGTCCCGAATTCTTAGTTCTAGGCATTTGTTTGTTGTTCGCAAAGGCTATTATAAATAGCCAACACTACATTAATAGCATATGGAAAATTACTAAAAAGTTTATCTCTCTATTTCTACTACTTCTTCCTTCTTGAACTCTTATTTCATCTTTTCTAAATTCAACTCTTATTAGTGGTATCGAGTCCAATCATGGACATTGGGGAAAATCAAATACAAAGTTTCTTAACAATGTTTATGAACCTTGGCTCGACACGAATCCAACTTCCTCCGAATCAATTCAACTTTGCAAATAGAGCATACAATTGCCCTTCCCTTACTCAAGCCCCCAACACTAGTGACATCAACCCTTTTTCTCGAAGGGACACCTCTACCCACACCACTACTACAAATATCCGCAACCAATCCATTGATCATTATCCTCCCTCACCTATAGTATCTTCTCTCAACTCTTGTTCCCACATTGTCAATAAATCTATTGAAATCAATGCCGCTCCCAAAGAACGGGCCTCAGGTATTACTATTAGGATCACCACCGTGGAGTACGAGACAACTAGCCGACCCCACAGCCATGTTGACTGCCCCGGACACGCTAACTACGTCAAGAACACGATTACCACTCCCCAAATGGTTGGCGCTACTCTCTTCGTCTTCAGCACCGACGGTCATGTTCCCGAAGACGACTCTGGATTTTATCCTTGCGAACAAGGATGATTAAGGGGGGAGGAATGATATGGTTACATAATGGGTGTCATATGTTAGTGGCATATTATGTAAGTTAGTTCTTAGGCATCAAGTTAATTAGTGGAGATAATGGGTTAGTTAGTAGAGATCATGGTCGGTTAGTCAAATGCATGTTAGTTAGTGAAGTGCAAGTAGTGTAGTCACTGTCCCGAATTCTTAGTTCTCGGCATTTGTTTGTTGTTCGCAAAGGCTATTATAAATAGCCAACACTACATTAATAGCATATGGAAAATTACTAAAAAGTTTATCTCTCTATTTCTACTACTTCTTCCTTCTTGAACTCTTATTTCATCTTTTCTAAATTCTACTCTTATCAGTGGTATCAGAGCCGGTTCCAATCATGGACATTGGGGAAAAATGAAATACAAAGTTTCGTAACAATGTTTATGAAGCCTTGGCTCGACACGAATCCAACTTCCTCCGAATCAATTGAACTTTGCAAATAGTGCTTACTGAATTGCGAGCGTTGCGAGATTCCCTTACTCAAGCCCCCAACACTAGTGACATCAACCCTTTTTCTCGAAGGGACACCTCTACCCACACCACTACTACAAATATCCGCAACCAATCCATTGATCATTATCCTCCCTCACCTATAGTATCTTCTCTCAACTCTTGTTCCCACATTGTCAATAAATCTATTGAAATCAATGCCGCTCCCAAAGAACGGGCCCCAGGTATTACTATTAGGATCACCACCGTGGAGTACAAGACAACTAGCCGACCCTACAGCCATGTTGACGCCCTGACACGCTAACTACGTCAAGAACATGATTACCACTCCCCAAATGGTTGGCTACCCTCTTCGTCTTCAAAGACCGACGGTCATGTTCCCGGAAGACGACTCTGGATTTTATCCTTGCGAACAAGGATGATTAAGAGGTGAGGAATGATATGGTTACATAATGGGTGTCATATGTTAGTGGCATATTATGTAAGTTAGTTCTTAGGCATCAAGTTAATTAGTGGAGATAATGGGTTAGTTAGTAGAGATCATGGTCGGTTAGTCAAATGCATTTTAGTTAGTGAAGTGCAAGTAATGTAGTCACTGTCCCGAATTCTTAGTTCTCGGCATTTGTTTGTTGTTCGCAAAGGCTATTATAAATAGCCAACACTACATTAATAGCATATGGAAAATTACTAAAAAGTTTATCTCTCTATTTCTACTACTTCTTCCTTCTTGAACTCTTATTTCATCTTTTCTAAATTCTACTCTTATCAGTGGTATCAGAGCCGGTTCCAATCATGGACATTGGGGAAAAATCAAATACAAAGTTTCGTAACAATGTTTACGAAGCCTTGGCTCGACACGAATCCAACTTCCTCCGAATCAATTCAACTTTGCAAACAAGGCTTATCGAATTGTGAGCGCTTAGAGATTCCCTTACTCAAGCCCCCAACACTAGTGACATCAACCCTTTTTCTCGAAGGGACACCTCTACCCACACCACTACTACAAATATCCGCAACCAATCCATTGATCATTATCCTCCCTCACCTATAGTATCTTCTCTCAACTCTTGTTCCAACATTGTCAATAAATCTATTGAAATCAATGCCGCTCCCAAAAAACGGGCCCCAGGTATTACTATTAGGATCACCACCGTGGAGTACGAGACAACTAGCCGACCCTACAACCATGTTGACTGCCCCGGACACGCTAACTACGTCAAGAACATGATTACCACTCCCCAAATGGTTGGCGCTACCCTCTTCGTCTTCAGCACCGACGGTCATGTTCCCGAAGAAGACTCTGGATTTTATCCTTGCGAACAAGGATGATTAAGGGGGGGGGGGAGGAATGATATGGTTACATAATGGGTGTCATATGTTAGTGGCATATTATGTAAGTTAGTTCTTAGGCATCAAGTTAATTAGTGGAGATAATGGGTTAGTTAGTAGAGATCATGGTCGGTTAGTCAAATGCATGTTAGTTAGTGAAGTGCAAGTAGTGTAGTCACTGTCCCGAATTCTTAGTTCTCGGCATTTGTTTGTTGTTCGCAAAGGCTATTATAAATAGCCAACACTACATTAATAGCATATGGAAAATTACTAAAAAGTTTATCTCTCTATTTCTACTACTTCTTCCTTCTTGAACTCTTATTTCATCTTTTCTAAATTCTACTCTTATTAGTGGTATCAGAGCCGGTTCCAATCATGGACATTGGGGAAAAATCAAATACAAAGTTTCGTAACAATGTTTACGAAGCCTTGGCTCGACACGAATCCAACTTCCTCCGAATCAATTGAACTTTGCAAACAGTGCTTACTGAATTGCGAGCGTTGCGAGATTCCCTTACTCAAGCCCCCAACACTAGTGACATCAACCTTTTTTCTCGAAGGGACACCTCTACCCACACCACTACTACAAATATCCGCAACCAATCCATTGATCATTATCCTCCCTCACCTATAGTATCTTCTCTCAACCACTACAACAAAAAAGGCCTTTAACAACGTTTTAAAAATGTTGTAATAGACATTTTACAACGTTTTGTAAAACGTTGTGTTAGGCAACGTTGTAATAGGCCCCCCTTTTTTACAACGTTTTTTAAACGTTGTAAAAAATTATTTTACAACGTTTAAAAAACGTTGTAAAAAAGCCTTTTACAACGTTTAAAAAACCTTGTAAAATAGCCTTTTACAACGTCTAAAAAACGTTGTAAAAAAGCCTTTTACAACGTTTTTTAAACGTTGTAAAAAAGCCTTTTACAACGTTTAAAAAACGTTGTAAAAAAGCCTTTTACAAAGTTTTTTAAACGTTGTAAAAAAGTATTTTACAACGTTTAAAAAACGTTGTAAAATCTATTTTTTCAAAAAAAAAATTAATAGCATTTTGTTCCAATTTTGAACCCCCCCACCTAACACAAACAAAATATCAACTATATACAGCAATTTCCTCAGATGCACCTTGGGCCCCCACTCGAGTTATGCAATTACATGAATCAGTATCATGACCAAATGAAGAACTTATCCAAGAATATATAAAAAAAAAAATTTACTGTATCTGTTGGGTTTCACAAACAACTCGAGATATTTGCAAGGCAGCAACAATTACAGCATTTAAAGCAAAATCTCTACTATATAAAAGTTAAATTGAACAGATATGTAAAGATAGCCACGTGAATAAACCGAGAACAATCAAGAAACATATACAAGATCTCTTTCAGTAGCTGCAAGTGCAGAAAATATATACAAGTGTAGAAAACTATTTCCCCGATGAGAGCATCCTTTTTTGTTTGGGAAGCAGTGCATGAATCCTTGTTAATTGGTGCTGTATGTATAAGAGCAAGTGATGGAAGTGTTAACCACTTGTTGCTACATTGTCCAGAGTCCTCCGAAGTTATGGTCCTTGATCCTTAGCTTATTTCTTGGGTAATGCCATGGTCTCAGAGGATCTCTTTTCTTGTTGGTCCCTATACAAGCATAGAAGAAGTCGTATGGGATGCTACCCCATTAGCCGTGTGTTGGGACATTTGGCGGAAAGAAATAGGAGGGTTTTTGATGGGGTGGAAGGTACCATATCGGCAATTAAAGATTCCCCGCTTCACGCTTTTTTGCCGAGCTCATCAAGACAAGACCTTTTGAGGATAGCTCAAGAATGTCTAATTCTTTTGTAGAGTTTTTGTAAAGCTTGCTTGTCTGCTTATTGATGGTATAAATCTAATGTACAAAGGATGCATCATCTAATTTGGCGTTGTTTATATTTATACTTTTACTTATCCAAAAAAATTGCTCTCGGTATTGTTTTACTTAAACCCTTGCATAGTTATATAGTTTGTTATTCATACCTGCAAGGCACTTTTTGGTGCATTTGTATCTCCCATGAGCTGCATTCATTGTGTGTAGTGAACATTACATTCTCTTCTTGTATTTCATAAAAATTATACCATCTTGAAAGAAGAAGATATACGCCAACATCAAGAAGACGATATTACGAGAATTTCAACTGTTCTTTCTGTGTCAAGAGATTCTGCTTGCATGCTTTTGCGTTGCTATAGCTGGTAAATTGTTCAAACTTAGGTCATTTTTTTTATGTTGTGATTGTTGGTATGGCACATTTTCAGGTTCCGGATTGTCTTCTGGAGTTGACAGATACTTACAGTAAAGTTTGATGTAGAGGGAAAGAGTTTATGGTTCAATACTGTACATGAATGTTAATTAACGTGTGGGGGACTTATATATATATATATATATATATATATATATATGTATTCAATGTTATTGTGTGGCCAACTTCTTTCTTAAATTCTCATTAATCGGCGTGAAAATGATCATACATGAATATTAATAACGTTCACGAGGAATGGTTCGTGATGAAGAAAGAGTTCGCATAGGCAAAGTAAGCATAGGCAACTAAAAGAAGCAGCAAAACAAGAGAAATGAAGAAACAAGTATGAGTTGCATCATTCGTCACGGCATTGGCAAACACCAAGATACCAAACAAGAGCTAAATCAAAGCACGTATATTGTTGGCCAGTTCACATCAGAACAACACATAAAGAACCAATTGAGACCTTTGGCTGATTTGAGCATCAATATCAGTAACCAAAACATAGTGGAAGACAGTGAGTTTGTAAACTAGTATCTAAAATCTATAGAATTTTCAAACAATTGTTCAAATGAGATGGAAAAAGTAAAACAATGATGCAAGAAAACAATTGGCATTCAAGCGTATAATGACATTATAATTGGGCGAACGGGTGGAGGAGAGAGATGGAGATGAAGCAAAATTCTGAATTGTTTCAGATCAGCATTCAAGTAGATAATGACATTATAATTAGCATTGTAAACTTACTGTGTTCGTCTCAAAACATGCCATACGGCATAGATCATCATGATAAGGAACACTAGCTGCCTGCACTTGCAGCCTAGTCTGTAAAATAAAGGAAGCCAGAGAACAGCTCTTAGTTATAACCTTGAACAAATTAAGTGCATGTTAAATAGTAATTTGATAATGTCCTAGCCTCCTAAGTTGACTTTCCAATATGAAAATGAGAATATTCTTTTGGGACAGGGGGAGTAATATGTACCACATTTTGGATGATCTAGACAATTGTTTCAATTTACAGTTGTTACATAAAGGCAAACTCTACCAATGAATATATTGTAGTAGCATCCATATACAAGTTCCTTATATAGACGCTTGAAGATAGGAAGCTTAAGTTTATTTCACTCAAAGAGGAAAAGTTTCAAAGATACCATTAACATAAATCTCCAAGATGTAAGCTACATTTATCGGGCTAGTGTAAAACTGCAAATACAAGCAATCATAGAAAAGAAAGAAGGAATGAACTAGAAGATTACTCTCATATTGTCTCAGGCTCAAGGGTGGTTGACTACTTAAGGTTAACGCTTTCCAGATCTTAATATAATTGAACAGCTCTTAGTACTATTCCTTCTGTTATTCCCCTGTTCGAATTCATTCATTCGATTTCTGACCATGTATCCAAATTTGATTCTTATTTTCTCAAAGGCCACGACTACTTAATTCACTCGACCGCATCCGGATAAAGTGAGTTTAAGTGGCAAACTAGTTTAACAATGCTCTGCCAAATACCGAAATTAGGACAAAACTCTATAATAAACTGTTAAATTAGGAAAATAGATATAAACATTAAACTAGTTGAAGCAAGAAAAATCTTGAAGAATTCTAAGTTCATCATGTAAACGAAAAATTCATTTAAGTAATACTCACATTTTTCCTCCCTTGATCCCAAAACAGTACCCCAATAAGCAAAGCCACAAAGAGCATGTGTAAAGAGCGCATCAAATTGTATGAAGGACTTCTCCAATATGACAAGTGTTGTTTCCACAGGCAGGATTTGAATTGTCCCCAACCATTTTGTGGAAAGATGGTTGGAAAATGCAACTCATCGATCCGTATAGGCGGTGTACTCAATGTCTTGGCAAGGTCTTTATTCTTCCTATGTTATTAGAATAACAACAATACAAGAGTCGAAAAGATGCAAAAATTTTAATGCTCATACCAGATACTATATAAACCAAGTTGTGATCTTAAGTCGACTTAAATAGCTTGATAAGGTACACAGCAATTCCATCACCAGAACTATTCAACAAGTACTATTCACGACACTGTTCGCGGTCTTCACTTGTTACAATTTCGTGTTCTTGTATTTGTTGGTCAACTTTAATACACATGTTGGAAACTCCAAGGCAAATCTTCAGGGCCATCATTGCTTAATAATGTCGCTACTGTATTCATATAAATTACACTCTATAGTTTGTCAATTCTCCACCGTGTCAATTAACTGTATTCATATAAATTACAATGATAAACCACCAATTTTCCCACGTAAGAAAACAAAATGGTATACCGTATACACCTCCTTACATTAACAAATATCATCGTTACCAAGGTAGATGATATAGGGTTTTGTCAAAGAGGACACAGTAAGAGTATTAACGAAGCTAACATCATCATAAGAAAGTAAGGGGGTAAAACAAGATTGCCATCCCTACCTTTTCACTCTCAAGTTCTTTTCTCGCCTACTTGCTTCACGCTCCAATTCTTCTACCCTCTGTAAAAACATAATAGCAGGACAAATATGTAAGCTTTTTAAATACAATACGAAACAAAAACAGCAACACCTTGTTTATTAAATTCAGATCTAAGCAGCAGAAGGCATACATACTTTTCTACCATTATAAGAGGCATTTTTCTTCGAAAGTTGGGCTTCTAGTCGGGCGAACCTTGTTATCGCTAAAACCAATTTATGCCTAGTATCTTCCTGTTGGGAAAGTGAAAGACATAGTTTCACATGACAAGAACAGACATGTTACATTGAAGTCCTAGATTGAAGGAAATTATACCAATTTGGACCTCAAAGTTTCCACAAGTAAACATTTTTCTTTCTCTGATTCCTGAAAATGTAAACATGTGATCAATTATTTATTTTTTACCACCTTAGAATATACATGAAGATAAAGAATGCCGTCAAGCAAAATTTTCCTTCAAACCTGAAGCTTATTTATTATTTCTTGCTCGCTTTTCTTTTGAAGGAAGCTTCAGAGAGATGCTTCAACTCCTCCTGAGCCTTAACCTTTGAACCCTCTATATTGAGGCTTTCAAGTTCACGGCCTTTTTCGCTCTTCTTTCTCTCGATCTCTCTCTCATCTAATAGTGTCTTGAGCTCGATATAGATGCTTTCGGCTAAATAAAGGAAACAAATGATTAAATTGTTTTCTTAGGTCTCCTAGCCGCATCATTTAGTCTGCTGTAAAAAGTGAGTTATGAAAGAGCATCATACTAATTACATTATCATCTATCTTTTCATTTATCAATTTAAGCGACAAAGAAACAAAGCTAACTACAACTTGGTCTTCTTTTTTTTTTCAGGTACTGTTTTTACTTTATTGATATCAAAAAAATCTAAAGGCTTCAAACTAAAACTAAAGGCAGGATTTGAATTGTCCCCAACCATTTTGTGGAAAGATGGTTGGAAAATGCAACCAGATCGATCCGTATATGTACTCAATGTCGCTTTTATTCTTCCCGTGTTATTAGAATAACAACAATACAAGAGTCGAAAAGATGCAAAATTTTTAATGCTCATACCGTGATACTATATAAACCAAGTTGTGATCTTAAGTCGACTTAAATAGCTTGATAAGGTTCACAAAGAATTCCATCACTGTAACTATTCAACAAGTACCATTCACTTACATTTCGCGATCTTCACTTGTTACAATTTCGTGTTCTTGTATTTGTTGGTCAACTTTAATACACATGTTGGAAACTCCAAGGCAAATCTTCAGGGCCATCATTGCTTAATAATGTCCCTATTCAGGAGAGTGCTTGCATTCTCAGATTATTATGCCCATCTTGCTTAATATCAACCTTCATAACAGAACTGACACCTCTGATAGCTATCCGTGAAACCTACTACATGAATTGAACAGCTCTTAGTACTATTGAACAGCTCTTAGTACTATTCTTTCTGTTATTCCCTGCTCGCATTCATTCATTCAGATTTCGACACCGCACCATGTATCCAAATTTCGATTCTTATTTTCTCAAAAGGCCACAATCGTTTTTTTCTTCCTTACCTTTTTGCCTTCTTTATACAAACGGCTGTTGTTCGGTAAGAATGGAACTTTTTAACAAATTGGAAACTTATTTCACACTAATCCAGTTCAAAATACAAGCAATAGTTCATATTATCCATAACAACTCATCTCTAAATGTGCCCTTCAATTCTGTCCAAAGCAAGATAATCACACAGCACTCATGCATATCTTTCTTTATTCCGAAAATAACACTAACCCATCTATAAACCATAACTTTTAACACATGTTTTAAAGTTCAAACGGATAATTAAACAAGCCTACAACAAATACTTGCAGGAATCAAAATAACTTTTAAAAATCAAATTTAAACATAAGAGGACATGGAAAAATCAAAGCAATTACATCAATTTCAGCTCAAACACAAACATATGACAAGGATTGGCATAAATTAAAGTGAAGACTAACAAAATCCAAGATTACATACAAAGGAAGCAATTACCACACACATGTTGACATAAAAATACAAACCAACTTCATAATAATTCATATCTCTATCAACTGCACAAGTCGTATCCAATAAATCCATGAATAATGGAGCTCACCTGGCAGTCACCAGCACCAACACGAGCAAAAATACAATCCCGAACAGAAATGCTGGCTTTATCACAAGGAACGAAGGAACCAACTTGTGCCATCGATGTTCACGCCAACCCGTATGCCAAGCGTAACGTATAGATCTAACAAAATGATAACACTACAAAACATAGCAAAGTAACACTATCAAGTTAGTCCATATATATTTTTTAATGTAAATATTGAATCGCAAGATCAGTGGTTTTCTGTAATGAGGAAGCTCTAATGGAAGTCAAAACATTTTAATATAAGGGTTGGTTCATGAAAGCCTGTTCATTGCCTAAAAGAATGTATCAACTTCCATCATGCCCATCGATGATGACTTTTGGAACCAACTCTTTCCCCTGACCTGGATTGTGAGAAAGACAAAAAGATGCATGTCAAGAGCACTTCAATCAAAAAAATCTAGAGGAAGCATTATCCTTAAATTGCGTGATATCTTACCAGCAACTATACAGATTTTAATTTGTAGACAGAAGTGAACTCCTTCCCCCTCCTCCTTTATCCGGGCTTGGGACCGGCAATGAAATGCTATACATAGCAATTACATTGGCGGAGTTAAAAAGGGGTTAGTTATCTAAGTGGTGCATACATCATTAAAAAGCAATTATATATATAGAATACCAAATCAACAGGATGTCTTGTTCTTGACACAGAACATAAAAGTCCAAAATAAAAGTCTTTAACATAGATTAATCAAAAGTGATGAGATCTTTAGGCCATGCGATTGTACTCCCAACTGCATCCTCGATCAGCGACATGTGTGAGTTAGGCCTAACCAGTGAAGCCTTTGGGATCTAATGCCACAACCACCCAAACTTTCCAAGCATCCTTTCCTAAGGGAACGTGGTGCACCAAAGCATCAGATCCAGAGATGCAACTTTCGTTTCTGCAACAACCATCTTTTGCCAATTGAATAGTTTGCATTTACGACAAACATCGTCATTAATGGGAACAACTCTTGAATTTAAATTAGTACAACCATGAACGTTGGAGCTACCATTTTGTGAAGGTGGAGTGGTTGTCTTTTCATTCACATTACCCCGTGAATGCTGAGAGAGTGTGTTAGCATTCCCATTAACCTTTGAAGCCAAATTTTGAGGACAAACACATATTAACATGTAAAATGACAATTTAAAATAACTCTCTAAAACAATGAGGATTATGGTAGAACACTTGCTCTCGCATGACTAGATTTTTCAGAACTCCACAGTTCGTCAACTCGAAACCCGGTATTTTTAAGTACTCCAACTGATTCGTCAAATTGAAAACCTGGTTCTGAAGTGCTTCTACGTTCTTTGAACCTCTCATGTGGACTCCTACTTGAGAAGGGGTGATACCAAATCCCATCGCTCGAACTCTCCCATTCCGTTCGGGTCCAAGGGTATGAGAGAGTGCATCTTCATTTATAGGTAATGATGGCGAAGGAGAGGTTTGTGATGAGTTGAATTCTTGAATTTTACTCTTGAAATTTTATAAACAATAAGTATTAAGATATAGAACAGTAAAACACAATTAGAAAATAGATCATTTAATGAAAATGTACACTTACCACACAATCAGCAATAAATGTAGTCGGTAGTTCCCCATTTTTTTGGTGTGTGCTTTACACCAAACATCTTCTCTCCTTATAGTTGTATTTGGACTCTCCTTTTTCTGAAAAATAAAACATTATAAAAATTGCAAGACATAATATAGAAACAATCATCCATATATTAGTCGATTCATAGAAAGTTACCATTTCTTCCTCAAGTCGAGCATACCCCTTCCTGCTCATTGTGTGTGGGGTTTGATTCTTTATCCCGATGTCCTTAAACTTTTTACTCTTCACCTACACCAAAAATTCAATTTTAAACAAATCATACATTACAAAATCCTTAAATAAAAACTCACAATGTACCTCAAATTCATTAGATAGCTTCGTATATAAAATTGTTCCAATCTTGAAGAGATTCTATGTTATCTCGGTTTAAGGACAACATATCTAGACTCCTTATCCTGAATTTCGATGCTTCTAAGTGATGCTATAAGTCTTGACTTAAACTCTCTCCAACGTGTGCCCATCACTTGAACAAAAAGCGTCTTGTATAAGTCGTCAATCTTGAACCTCCCCTTAAAAAAAAACATCACATCATTTATATAACATGTGCACTTGACAATTTATGTTTGAGCTTGAGCCAGCTATATAATTATTACCTTAATACATGTCCACAAATCATCCTTTAGTCCTTCATTAACTTTCCTCCAACTATCAGTAGTGACTGGTACCATGTCTCGTACCAATGCACCCAAGTATGAAGATAACCACGCAGAGTGCAAACCTATAGGTTGTCCTCTTCCATTAAATTCAACCTCTACTAGATCATTAGGAGTTACGGCTAGTTTTCTCATCTTTGTAAGACCTCTTGTCCTCTTTCCCGGTCTTTCCTCTTCTTCAATAGATTGATTAGGCACTTCATTGATATAGAAGGCCCATGAGAAGGCATTCTTTGGGCAAGAGAATTATTTTGGGAGGGAGAGGGATTAGAGCCTCTTTCGAAATCCTTAAGGCTTCATTTCCATGTTGTTGCGATATTGAAATGGTCGTTAGATTTAATCGTTTGGCACGCTTCTTCCCTTGTTTTGAACCCTGCATAATTCATTATCAAATATGAAGTTAGTAAACACAATTTTTTTTGGTAAGTAGATAACATGAATATGAAAGTTTAAGTAGATCTAGTCAAGTCTTACTTCAGCCTTTTCATTCGCCATAGCAATGATGATGATAAATCGAGGTCAGGGTATCTAAAGATCCACCTGTTAGTTCAAGAAAAATTTCAAATATTAAATATTATATATGACATACTCACGAAAAAAAAACAATATACTCATAATAAAGAAACATTTATTAATTTTACCAATATTTCGTCGCAACCCACTCTTACACAACTACCATCTGGATCGTCCATGGTTATATCAAGCAAAGTTGTATCTAGTGGATTATATTCATCATCCTCATTAGGCTCATCATCGTAGATTTCCAAATCGTGGTAGCCTCTTGGTGGTGGCCTCACTACGACTTGCCAATTGGAGAATTTGCTTTCTCTCCAATAGAACACTTGGGACGCTTGTGTTGCTAGTATAAAAGGATCTCCTTTAAATTGATCTTGAAATTGGTCAAAGTTGACTAATGTAAATCCATCTTCAACCTTGACTCCACGATAAATATTTGCCCAGTCGCACTTAAATAAAGGAATTTGGAAAACAAGATAGTCCAACACAATAATGTCACGCAAGATCCCATAATGACCTATTGTATTGCTACTAGATTGTTCATTGTCATTTGACGCTGATCTACGAATCGTAGTTGCTTCGAGTGAAACACCACTATTCTGTGTGGACTTTTCAGTGGCCTTCGTGCGAAATCGACGACCATTTATAATAAAGCCCGAGTAGGAGAGTGCTTGCTTTCTAGGTCCATACGAAAGCCACTTTATTACATCAGAAACATTACCGGTAGTCATGTCGAGTTTAACCTATACATGTATTCAAAACAAGAATGTGTGTATTCATAATATGTAAACTAATCTATTGTGTAATAAAATAAACCAAAGTGTTAAAACCTTATTCGTAAAACCAATTAGAGAAAGTCTCGAATGCTTCTTTGAAAGTTCTTCATAAGAGAGATTATTATGTAACCTCTTCAATTCTTCCATACGCATCCTAAAAGAAAGAAAAAGTGAAAAATATGGACAAATTTTGTTTAACTTAAACTTACTCTTCATATGGTTCCACTTCCGCCGTATTAAACAACACATATCGATGAGCATTCTGCATGTCTTCATTAGACAATATAGTATGCTCTCCTTAGAAATCGGTCGCCCTCGAACATTTTTTCATCTTGAGAGTCCTTATTACGATTATGTGTTTCACCAATTTCATTAGCTTTCTTGATATATTCACTGCAATATCTCATGCACTCTTCGGCAAGATAGCATTCACATATGCATCCTTCAGGACGTGCACGATTTCTAATAGAGTCCTTGCATGTCTTCATAAATCTAAAAAAGATCGAATAAAAAGGTGAAGACAAACTACTAAGGGTACTGAAAATTAATGTTTGATGAATGAATAGAATAGGAATACCTTTCAAATGGAAACATCCAATGATATTGATTTGGTCCACACAAACGTGTTTCCCGTCCTAAATGTATTGGCAAGTGAATCATAATGTCGAAGAAGGAAGGAGGAAAATATCTTTCAAGGATGCACAATGTCTCAACAATTTCTTCTTCAACAACTTCTAGTTTTTCTATATCAAGCACTCTTTGACTTATACCGTTGAAAATGAACATAGTCGAAATATCGCATTTCTTGGCCCTGGGTAAAATTCCTCTCAATGCGACGGGCAATAATTGTTGCATTAAAACATGGTAATCATGGGACTTGAGACCTAATAATAACTTGTCATCCTCGCAAAAACGCTTTGCAATATTTGAGCTGCACTGCCCTGAACCTTCAAATTTCTTAGTCGCCAATAAAAGGTCTCCATCTCTCGAGCTTGTTAACGTATGTTGTGGTGGAAGGAAGATCTTATTATTTTGTTCAACCCTTGGGTACAAATCTGACCTAATTCCCATATTTTCCAAGTCTTTACGAGCATTAAGGCCATCCTTTGATTTTCCTTTATATCAAGCAAAGTGCAAACTAAACTCTCACCGCAATTTTTTCAACGTGCATCAAATCCAAACAAAGGACGGACCGAAGATACCGAATCAAGACAAAGACATAACATTATTGACTAATAAACACTACAATTTTATTCAAGTATTATTAAAGTTCAAAAAATGGTTTACCTCGTAATAAGGTAACTCAAAAAATTGGCTTCTTTCTTCCACATGAGGCCCGTGATCAAGACTTTCTTTTTATTCTTACTCTTCCTCTTCTTGTGGCCCTTAGATTTTTCCCTTCCTTTTCTTGTTTCTTCCTCATTGCTCATTTCCTCCCCTTTTCCAAAAATCATTTTTAATAGTACTAACAACTTTTAAAACATCGTAACCAATCAATATTGAGGCTTCCCCTCGTCCTCAAGGGTTCCATCAAACCAACTCTTCTTTTTTCGATAAGGATGATTGGATGCAAGGAACTGCCGATGACCCATATGTATGCACACTTGTTGTCGTAAGGCACCATATTGAACAAGTATTGACACCAAAATAGGACACGCCGCCTTACCCTTTGTAGTACATCCACCAAATTTCCATAAGTGGAAATCATTAATTGTCCACATGAGAATGGCCTCAAATTGAACATGCTCTTCCCAGATGCATCATAGACCTCAACTCCACTTATCCATAATTCTTTCAAGTCTTCAATGAGTGGGCTTAAATATACATCAATATCATTTCCTGGTTGCTTGCCCGGGATTAACAAAGTTAACATTAGATTCTCTTTTTCATGCATAGCCATGGGGAAGGTTGTAATTAACAAGGATCACTGCCAACAACCGTATCGTAGAACTTAGATTACGATAAGGATTAAATCCATCCGTAGCAAGTCCAAGTCTTAAGTTTCGATGATCCGATGCAAAACAAGGCCACTTACTATCAATAAAAACTCCATTGAGGTGAATCAACCGGATGTCGCATCTTGTTATCCTTACTTATGATGAGTGCTATGCCACAAGAATTGTTCGATTTACCGATGATCTAAACATTCTAAATCTGGGAATAATCGGAAAGTACCTCAAAACCTTAGCGTATTCCCTTTTTAATTTTGCGCCATCTCCTTTCCGACCACTTTCCATCGGGATTTTCCACATCTTGGGCAATTATCTAGATCCGCCAGTTCCTTTCTAAATAGACACACATGCATGTATTTTTCATACCCCAAGTCAAATGTCTTAAGTAACTTTTTCGTAGCATATGTAGAAGGTGAAGTGTATTTCCTTGT
>JABEVN020002339.1:0-21796 GCA_013146195.2 Codonopsis lanceolata
ACAGCAGCAACGTGACATGGCGTGGCGTGGCAACGTGGCTTGGCGTGGCAAACCCAGCAGCGTGGCATGGCAACTGGCGAAGCAGTGGCAAGCATGGCAAGCTTAGCGTGGCGTGAAAGCTTGGCAGCAACTTGGCAAGCAGCAGCAGCAAACTGGCGGCAACTTGGCTTAGCGTGGCAGCAGGCTTGGCGGATTAAGCAATTGGCGAGCGGCCAGCAACATAACCAGCAACTTAAGCGTGGCGTAGCAGCAGCTTGGCATTGGCAACTTAACTTAACTTAGCAGCAGCAGCTTGTAGCTTGGCAGCAGCAGCAGCAGCAGCAGCAGCAACAGCAGCAGCAGCAGCGGCAAGTTAGCAACAACGGCGACAGCAGCAACGCGTAGCAACTTAGCGGCAACAGCAGCGTGGCAACTGCGTGGCCAGGCAACCAGCAGCGTAGCGTGGCAACCTCAGCTAGCGTGGCGTGGCAACTTAACGGCAACCCAGCAACGCGTAGCCAGCAGCACGTAGCAACCAGCAGCAACAGCAACTTAGCACTTAACTTACTTGGCTTAACTTCGCGTAACTTAACATGCAAATAAGCTACGCCTATTGGCGAAATGTTATAATGGAGTACGATGAACCATTATGACATGAAAACACGCTACGCCTATTGGCGAAATGTTATAATGGACTACGATGGACCATTATAACATAAAAACATTTGTCTCAACCTCGGGCCTCCGAGTTTCACGCGATGTTGCTAGTCGGGATTTTTCTTAGATTTGGTGCTGTCCGACAAGTGGTTTGCTCACTTCGGTCCACCAAAGGTTGGTTGTCATTAACAACTTTCTTCCCCGATAATATACTACGTTGTGAATCACGGGATGCACGAGTGCACATTTCACATAAGTTTTAAATGGGCTTTCACTGAGTGTTAATAATCAAGTGTTATGTTTCTTTTCGACTTATTGTTTTCCCAACGAATAACCCTGGCGGGGTCCATTTTACCGGTCGGCGAGCTTAGTATCAGTCCCAGGATGGCAGCAGTCAAGGGCGTCTTCAAGGATTCGGGGGCTTAGCGTGGCATACGTGGTCCCCGATGTCAGGTCGGGCAACGCCCACGAGCAGCTAAGGTGTGACCTGTTATTATTATTATTATTATTATTATTATTATTATTATTATTATTATTATTATCATTATCATTATTATTATTATCATTATCATTATTATTATTATTATTATTATTATTATTATTATTATCATCATTATTATTATTATCATTATTATTATTATTATTATCATTATTATTATTATCATTATTATTATCATTATTATTATTATCATTATTATTATTATCATTATTATTATTATCATTATTATTATTATCATTATTATTATTATTATTGTTATTATTATCATTATTATTATTATTATTATTATTATTATTATTATCATTATTATTATTATTATCATTATTATTATTATTATCATTATTATTATTATCATTATTATTATCATTATCATTATTATTATCATTATTATTATCATTATCATTATTATTATTATCATTATCATTGTTATTATTATTATCATTATTATTATCATTATCATTATTATTATCATTATAATAATTATTATTATTATTATTATTATTATTATTATTATTATTATTATCATCATCATTATTATTATTATTATTATTATTATTATTATTATTATTATTATTATTATTATTATTATTATTATAAATACAAAGGGATTTTGCGAAAAATTAAAACTCCCTCCACCGAAATATTAAAACTCCCTCCACCGAAATATTAAAACTACCGCCCAAAAAATTTTTTCCCTCAAAATCCCTAAATCACCTACCGGACATCAATCCCATCCCAAAAGAACAAGCGGCCGAAATCTCTCTCTCTCTCTTCCGGCCTACTCCCTCCTTCTCCTGTAAATCACCGACTCCATCTTTCTTCTCCGGCGAACTAGCCGGCCCCGCCATCTTCAACAGCCACCGCAATCTCCTTATTTCTTTCTCAAAACCCGGCGTTCTTCCTCCCGCTTCTTCCTTCCCGGCCTAAACGCCTCAATCTTCATCTTGCCCAACACCGCCATCCTCCATCTCATTGCCAGACCCGAACAAGCGATCCCAGCCATCCCTCTCACTCGTCCTCCTCCTCCTCCGATCTCCTTCAGATCCGGCCAAACCCGTCACTGCCGCCGGCCCCTTCCGTTCTTGTTCTCCCCTCATCTGCACATCCCGTGTGTGTGTGTGTGTGTATAACACAATTTAGGCTTTTGTGTGTGATTTCAGGTGGGGCGAAGTTTGGAAATGTGAAATTATTTCAACAACAGAGCAATTGGAGGGGATATCGAGTAGGATCGATAAAGAAGAGGGCTCGGAGTTTAGATCGAGAATTGCGAGGAGGAGACTAGTATTCAAGCTAGCAGCTCTGGTATTGTTCGGTGGTATGTTAAAGGTAAATTTATTTTCAAGGGTTATGCTTTTCAACCCCTCTCCCAACGAATTCACGCTGTTTAAAATCCAAGTTTCCAATCCAGGACACTCAAACAAGAACACAATTTTCTATCCAGAAAATCAACTCAATTTTATTAATCAAAAATCAACTCCCTAAAACATTGTTTAAGAAGGCCTTTATATAGGCTTACAAAATAAATCCTAATTCTTGCAGGAAAAAAAAACTAAATAAAAGGAAACTTTAAACCTAAACTTTAGGAACACGAAACTTAATTAAAAGGAAATTAAAACCCTAAAAATACTCAAATAGTAAAACAATAAAAGACCAAAAATAAAACAAATAAAACACGCCAATTTTTATTTTACGAATGCAATCGCATTCCAAGGTTCTAATGCAGGTGCATTCTTCACAAAAGGTTGCATCCAAAATTGCTTCAACTTTGCTGACTTGTCACTTTGACCCTCTGAAGTATTCAAGCAGTTTTGTAAGCTTATATACTAGACTCCAAAATTCCAAACTTATCAAATAGACCCCTGAACTCTTGGAAACACTTTTATGGCTTGTCAGTATCATATCATACTCCTCCTCTTGAAAAGGATTTGTCCTCAAATCCAGACATGCAACCCAATGAGCCGCTCGTGAGACAAGATCCATCCAATCCGCCCATTGAGTTAA
This sequence comes from Codonopsis lanceolata, assembly GCA_013146195.2. Lineage (NCBI taxonomy): Eukaryota > Viridiplantae > Streptophyta > Magnoliopsida > Asterales > Campanulaceae > Codonopsis > Codonopsis lanceolata. The sequence goes on from JABEVN020002339.1 coordinate 3,137, forward strand.
TTAAGAAGAAGTAGTCATCGATCATCCGTTTGATTAACCAAGAACAAGACAAAGTTGGAAATTCAAAATCAAACGGGTCTTCATATATATGCAGTAACTTCAATTCTTCTGGAACCACTATTATTTTTATTCAGTTTCTTCTTTCTCCACCCTTTCTCGCCCTTCCTCCTCCTTCTTGATTTTTTCTTTCTTAAGCCTTTCTTTCTTAATATTTTCCTTTTCAATTATTTCTTTCTCAATTCTCTCTTTTTCAATTTTTTTTCTTTCCAATTTTCTTTTTTTCAATTCTTTCCTTTTCAATCTTCCATTCACTCATGCTTATTTGCAAAACCAATAGATCATCACGAACTTGAGCATGTGTTAAAGGCACTAAAGAGATCCCCCTATTTTCATACATGAAATTATATTTCTTTGTACCCATCAAATTGTAAGTTTCTCCTCGGTCTGTTTACCATTGTTTCCCAAGTAATAAGTAACCATCCTCCATTGATATTATACATCACACACCACCGTATCAGAATACTTCCCTATTCAGAAAATGACTAGGGTTTGTTGGGAGACATGCACTTGCCCATAAACATGTAGCCCTAGCAACTCATAAGGTTGCGGAAGTGTAAGGATTGGTAGCCCTAACGTCTCAACCATATAGAAGATAGCAAAACTAGAGATACTATCTCCATCAATAACCATACTACATGCCTGATTACTCATGAGACATCTAGTACGAAATATGTGATTTCTTCATTCCTCAATCATGAACTCACTACCCATTATCTCTCGAAAAAAACTCTGTCTAATCATCAATAGCCAATGGTTTAGGAAGTTTAGACATGATTATTATTTTGGTGATTCACTCCTTGCGTGTATACACTCAAAGTCACAAATGTTTTTTAAATTTTTTATAAATAACAAATCCTAGAACAATTAGGATTTTGAAATTGAAAAAAAAACAAGACAATTAAACAAGGATTGATGACCCAAGTTCATGACAACTAGAAGAAAATCAAAACAATAATTTTTTTTATTTTTATTTTTGGTCGCAAACCCTAGAGGAATTAGGGTTTAAGAATAGAACGATAATAACGCAAATATTAAGATAGAATGAAATTACCGTAACTAGGATCACTCTGATACCAAATGATGAGGACCCAAGATCTCCTAGAAAGGTTTTAGGATGAATGACTCCGTGACCCAAGGCCCCTCGAGATGATGCGAACCTTGGAATTGTGAATAACACCACAATTGAGATGATTCTCCAACTGATAAGTTGAATTCAATTACAAACAACGAATCCACGATGTTTATAATCCGAGTTTCCAATCCATGACACTCAAATAAGAACACAATTTTATATCTAGAAAATCAATTATATTTTATTAATCAAAAATCAACTCCCTAAAACATTGTTTAAAAATGCCTTTATATATGCTTATAAAATAAATTCTAATTTTTTGCAGGAAAAGAAACTAAATAAAAGGAAACTTTAAACATAAACTTTTAGGAACAAGAAACATAATTAAAAGGAAACTAAAACCCTAAAAATACCCAAACAGTAAAATAGTAAAAGATCAAAAATAAAACAAATAAAAGCACGCCAATTTTTATTTTATGAATGCGGGCACATTCCAAGGTTCTAATGCGGGTGCATTCTTCACAAAAGGTTGCGTCCAAAATTGCTTCAACTTTACTGACTTGTCACTTTAACCCCCTGAAGTATTCAAACAGTTTTCTAAGCTTATAAACTTGACTCCAAATTTCCAAAATTATCAAATAGACTTCGTAACTCTTGAAAACACTTTTATGGCTTGTCAGTATCATATCACAGTGGGCCAATACTTGTTGTAGTACTATGTGATACGTTGTCAGAAAGCTTGGTTTTTTTTATTTATCGTTACCGATTCTTGGATCGTTGCTAATATGAGCCCATGCCATAATAAACATCTTTTCTTCTTCTAGTAACCAACTTGTCTGATAAGCTTTCTTTTTCTTGTTACTTGCACCAACTTCATTGCAAACATCCACAACTTTATCAAGTGTAATATACTCGAACCCTATTGTAGACACCCTAATTTCGTACTCCTGTTTTATGACATGCCATAAAATATCAAGACCTGTTAAAAGGATTAATCGATGTCATGTTACAGGGTGAAAAATGCAAAAGGACGGAAGAATTAACAAACAGTGAATTTCAAGGGGCGAAAGTGCCAAAAAAACAGAAGAAAAAAGCAAAGCGGGAGCGGCCGTAGACCAATCTGGGCGCTGCGCCCAAATCAGCCACATGCGGCGCCCAGATCCCCTTTAGGCAGCGCCCACAAAATTCATGTTCACTTTTGAATTTTGCTTTTGGTGCAATTCCTTCAGCGCACGGTACAAGTCGTTAAAGCATGGAAGAAAATATCAGGCTTTTCCTTCGCTGTTAAGGAATATCAATCTCAGCCTATAAACACGAGGCTTCGGCCAGTGCTTCAACAGACAATTTTACGGAGAGAGATTTCACGAGTGTTGTTACGCTGTGGGTTTTACAATCAAACCCCGAAGCTCCGTTAAGTTGCCGAAACCTCCTTTAAACATTTAAACTGTCTGGTCAAAGTGAACCCTAGTTACCCTATTATGTTTCCACCTTATTTCATAGTTTCCAAAATTCCGAAAAAGAACAGTTGCCCTGCTCGAATCTAGGCGTCAAATCCAGCCGAAGCAAACAGTTGCTTTGCCCGATTTCAGACTTGACCATAACAACAATCAAACAAAAGCAAGCAGTTGTGCCGCCCGGATCCCGAGGCAAAAAGCAACTAAAAGGATCAATCACGCTGCTCGAAATCCAATAACAACAAAGAAAAAAGATTTCCTTTCTCGGAAGAACAGGGGAAACACATCTAGACCGCCTAGTGGGCTTAAGCCCAGGCATACCAGACTCAGACACTTAAGTAGGGGTGGCAATTTAAGGCACGACACGATTGACCGACACGAACACGGCACGAAATTATAGGGTTTGGGCTAGGGTTTATCGGGTTCGGGCCGTTATAGGGCCAACACGATAAGGCACGATAAAAAATGGGTTGTTATCGGGCTGGTTTGATAAGCACGATAAGACACGATAACTAAAATATATATGTTTTAAAAATATATTTTTAAAAATTTACTAGGGGTTATTCATTTCTTTCGAACTATTTTCATGATTATTTCATAGCTTTATCATTTGAAAATTTATGATTTTTAAATTTTCGACTATTTATATTGATAAATTTTCAAAATATGCATTAAAAAATCAAAATTATATATCATTTAATGTTTATTGGGCTTAACGGGCTTAGCGGGCCTGACTAAATAAATCGTGTTTTTTTTGCTTATCATGTCTATCGTGTCGTGCCGTGCTTTTCGTGTTTTTATCGTGTCGTGTTCGGGTTTTAATATTAGGCACGATAAGCTTATCGTGTCGTGTTCGTGTTCGTGCTTATCGTGTCGTGTTGTTATCGTGCCGACCCGATAACAGCCAGCACGACCGATTTGCCACCCCTACACTCAAGTTCCAGGTGATAAGTTATGTTCCCGTAGTTATTTATTATAATCTATAACTTAAATATAAATATTTAAGTAAGTTTCATTTCTGTTTACACTTTAATATAGTTAAAATATAAATATTTAATTAGTTTTCTTTCTGTTTATATTTCAATATATAACTAGTTAAGATATAGATATTTAATTAATTTCTTTTATGTATTTATTTTAATGTAGAAATAGTTATATTTTCTTTTACTTCTAAATTAGTTTCTTTTATGTCTTTACTTTAAAATATAAATAATTATATTTTCTTCCAGTTTAAATTAGCTTCCTCTCCGTTCTTACTTTAATGTAATAATATTTACATTTTCTTTCTGTTTAAATTAGTTTCTTTTCAGTTCTTACTTTAAATGTAATAATAGTTACATTTCCTTTTGTTTAAATTAGTTTCTTCTTACGTCTTTACTTTAATGTAAAGTAGTTATAATTTCTAGCAGTTTATTTAGTTTCTTTCCTACATACACTTCAAAATAAGAAATAGTTATGTTTCTTATTATTTAATAAATTTCTTTCCGTCTTATACATGTAATGTAAATAAAGTTTGTTGTTAGTATAGATGTTTTATCCTTAAAATAGCTTATAAAAATGTTATAATTATTCTTTAAGTTGCATTATTTTAGTTGCAATTTTGTTTTCTTTTCTTTAATAAATGCAAAGTTATTTCTCTTTATTTCTTTGTCTCGTATATAAATGTATTGTTCTGGGCCAAAGTGTATACAATAAAACAAGTATATTGATAAACTCATTGTGAGACCGAGAGGGTGAGTTGAGTGTTTAACTCATTCCTAACTCGTAACTTAGCCCCCAAACTCATACAATCTGGTTTTTTTTTTTGGGTTTTCTCTGTTTACTCCTTAAAATAGAGTTGACGACTCTGTTATACATATTTTGGGTTTCCAATTGAGGCCGAGCGTATTCCACGCACTTTAAAGTTTCGAAACCACCCGCTTCTCAATAGCGGGGGAAAGGTCAAAAAACGGGGCACTCACACCTATTTGAGTGGATTGTGGTGAAAATTGGGACTCTTGAATAGAAGACAATGTTAAAGGCTATTTATCGCTACTCGACATATCAATACTATTCCTCACTGACTCATTTGAAGGTATACAGATTGGTTGTGTTGGTGAATTAGTATTAAAATTAGTTGACATTCCAAATTAATTTGGTGTGTCCGACTAATATTCGGGTGGGCAAGGAAAAAATGGAGCACTATGGACATTTTGAAAATTTGACAAATTTTGAAAATTTAATTGTGTTGGAGGAATTTTTTTTGGAAATGTTGAGGATTTGGATGGGTTTGAGAATTTTTTTACATTTTCTTCAATAGTTTGAGAAGTAGATAATTTTTTTAAGCGATTGATATTACTGTTATATATTTTTTTGTAGTTTGATGTAGAAGATAAATTAATAAAATGAAAATTTTGAGGTGTTTTTATAGTGAGAAAACAATAATGGTTGGAAGGTAACGATTGGAACTTGAGCAAAAAGCAGCTGTTTTAAGAGAGAGTGACTCATTGGCAAATATTCGCACCCACCGTTCCGGGCAAAGCATCCATTATTTAATGCAGAGTGAGAGTGAGGTACCACTTGTAGCTAGGAGATTTAACGTCTAAAGGTTGTGGCTATATGAAGCCATGAAGGGGATTACTTGCATGTTGATGGATGATATGGTTGTGAAGACAATGTTTACTTTACTATTTCGATTATGGCTTTGCTAAAGGAGTTGGGTCTTAATGATGTTGAGGTGCTTCAGGAAAAGGTTGTCAGATTAGACATCGATATGGTACGTTTTCTCTCTTGTTCTTTCTTTCATCAAATACTTTTAGTGTTACACTCAACTAATTTAATTTTGTTGATAGGGTATAAAGCTGTTAAAGAAGACAAGTCAGACCTATTACGGATGTCCTAACTAACGTCTTCCTCCGCCAAAAGGATCCAGCTTCATCAGTAGGCCTAACAATTGGGTGGGTTGGGTTGAGTTTGAGTTAGGTTGGAATGAGTAATGGGTTGAACTAGGTCGAAACCCGTTAGAACCCAAATGTCAAACGGGTTGAAATGAGTTGGATCGGAACGTGTAATAGGTTAAAACGGGTCGACCCATCTCAACCCACCTCCCCCCTAAACATTAATTTTTAGCATAAAAAGTCACGGGTCAAAATGAGTAACGGGTCTGACACGTTTTAACCCGACCCGTCCCGTTAATATTTTTGGGTCAAAACGGGTTACCCACTTCAACTCAAAAATATTAATGGTTGGGTTGGGTAATTAGTGGGTTTGATTGTATGGGTTAATGGGTAATGGATTGTAATTGACAGACCTATTCATCAGTTAAAGGAGGTGTAACTAGAATTTTTTGATTAAAAATTTAAGTTTTGGTAACTACATTTGTGACTTGTTTAATCGGTTCAATGTAATTGGGGTTTAATGGATTTTGGAAAGATTTAGCAATATTTGAATTAGGGTTGATGATGCCCAAAAATCATTAGACTAGGGGTGTTGAAAGTGACTTCGTACGTGGGTGACTTGGGAAGCCATCCGGTGGTGGTTGTTGTTGCGGTAGGGTTTCTAACATGTGTGAGATCTACACTAGGACGGGCGGCGGTGTTCCCCGTCAAAATGAGTATATAGTACTTATTTGACGTAGCAAATGATTATGGTGTGTGTATGTGTATAACTTGTATGTAGGGGTGGCAATTCGTGTTATTGTGTCGTGTTCGTGCCTCATTATCGTGTTTTAATATTATCTATCTTATTTTATCATAAATACAACAATAAATATTAATTTGAATATATTAACAATTTCGTGTCTTTTGTGTCGTGTTTCGTGTTGTGTCGTGTCGTGCTGGGCTTATCGTGCCATTTGTCTCTGTAATCGTGTTTTATAACCGTGTCTTATTGGTTCGTGCTAACGTGCCGTGCCAGACATTGCCACCAGTTGTATGTCAGTTTATCTCTTTTTACAGTAACGGGTCATTTCTAAACGGTTGGGTTTTGGCCTTTCTTCAAGTGCGAGTCTGGCCCGTATGATCACAGATGAATGAATATACTTTCGGGAATATCCCTTTGGGATACCTTTTCATAGTTGATAATTTACGTGCACATAAATAGCCCCATATCTGGATATATAGGAAACGATCAAATCTGAGACCTCATATTTTGTAGAGCCTCAACTCTATCATTGGGCCATCCCTTATAGTTAAATAACCAAACAACTAAGATACATTTCAATTAAAAAATATAATACCTAGCTAGTAGATTGTAGATGTTACGGTTGGTCCAATTTTTGATGTTTTTATCAGTTATAATATCTTATGTTTTTTTTTAAATCTGAAAAAAACACTTTTGGGTGCGAAAAGATGACGATACCCTTAATGAACTGAAGACACGCTACAGATCTCTTACTTAATGCATCGCGCTGCATCAATTTTAGCACTACGACACATCAATTCAAATTACCTAATCACATTTATACATTACACTGTAAAATTGATGCATCGGGCTGCAAATATTAATGCATCGCACTGCAAAATTATAATGAACCAAACCTTCATGTCCTCCGCCTTATTCTTCCTCCTCTTTTATCACAAGCCTTTTTTTCCTCCTTAATCTTTGTCCCTTCTGAAAAATCTTCCAACCTAACCTAGGTCGATCCTTGTTTCGTTACCGCACCAATCATGATTTTCGAACTCCAAAGTGTTGGACAGAGCTGTGGAATGAGATAATCTAGGTATTTTAAGAACAATATTTTGAAAATGGACGTTAACGATTGAAAAAACGGAGAACTGAAGGAGTTATAAATTTTTGAAAAGGTACCGGGCAGATTTTCACTCTAATTGATTAGCCACTTTCGTACTTCCCCTTACACCAATGTGCATAAGTTAGCTCGCATATTAGTTCCTATTCATTACTTATTTGAATTATAAAATGAGCAAATTACAGGATGATACACTTTCTAAAATTTATAACCTATTTAGTCTCCTATCTTTTTGTTAACCCAAAAAGGACAAGATAAGTTCATAATTTAACATTTTTTTCCCATGTTTTATTCCCAATTTATATGAATTTCATATCTAAAGAATTGTATGTATTGTGATTTTATTGCATTTAAGGTATTTGGGCATGAATTCAAGCTTTAAATGATCAATTCATAGCAAATTGGGAAGATTCAAACAAATTCATGAAGTTCGAAGTCATTTGATCAAGGTCTGTTAGCCTTCAGTCAAGCATTTACGAAGGAAAGGGTTGAATTGAAAGAGAAAATAGGCTAACAGAGGCTAAAGAGGAGTTACATGAGAGACCTGGAGGCGGAAGGGCTCCAGAGCCCAATTCTGGAAACTCAGGGGCACCGGAGTAACTTAGAAAAAAATTTGGACGCGCGCGTGTCCTCTGCCCTGAAGCTTGTGCGTTTGTTTTTAACGACCTTCTGGAATTGACGCGGCCGCGTTAGTTGCTCCAAAGCAACCACGTTAACTCGACGTCAACAAGGAAGAAGTGTTCAAGTCTTATGCGCTATCTAGTGCTCCCCAGCCAGCCTAGGCGGGCCGTGTTCGCTCCCGAGCCGCTCCGTCGCGCGTCGTGTCCTTCAAAGGTGGATTGTAGGCGGATTGGACAAGTTTTGTCCGATTTTCAGCCTAAATTATGGTATTTTTACCCTTTTACCCCTCCAGCCTTTTGGACCACACAATTTCACCTAAGGTAGATATTTTTTTTATTCAATAGGAGTTTTGGGGATCAGATTGGAACAGGAATCAGACCCTGCAACTCCATCCATTCTATCTCTCTTTCTCCAAAAACACACATTTTTTCACACCCATTTTCGCACAATTCATCCATTGCTGATCTAGAAGGCTAAGGATTACAAGCAATTGTTCCATTGGAAGTATTGTAAACCTCCATCCCTTACATATTTCTCTTGCATTATGAGCCAAACCTCCATAACTAGGATTGTGATAAACCTCCATTTTAGAAGCATGATGTACTATTTATTTTATCGTTCTAGATTGACTACATTTTATGCTATAGTTATTATTTTGTGCTTAATCATTTTAATTACTAGATCACTAATTAAATTATTTTTAAAATTATATATTTTGTGTGAGTGAGAGCTACCATTACAATTTTGATCAAGCAAAATCGTTTTTGATATTTTGTAGCATAGAGATATAGCACAAAATTCAATATCCATACTTTAAGAACTTGTTTTTCATGCTACTTCCACGCTCTAGCTATACATTGCGAGAGCCCGTAATTAAGTGAGAGGATTATGGTCGCTATCAAAGAGATATTACTAACTATTATTTTTGTGTTCTCGGATGCCATTGTAATTGTAGAAAAGTTATGGAGAGTTGATTAATTGATCATATGGATAATTTGGAGTGAAATCATAATCCTAGGGTTTTATTCTTGATTAAATTATATTTTCATCCATGAGTGTGATTAGCAATTTCATTATCGTTAATTTACCTATTTTAATTTAGTGTTAATTTCTACTAAACTTCGATCATTTGGATAAATTTATAAATCCCGATTTTAGTATTTATGAAAATAGACCTCGTTATTGTCCTCGTGGGTTCGACTTATACTTACACACTTTACTACTTGTCGTCGATCAAGTATTCTTGCCCGTAGCATTTTTATATTAAATTCGTATGTAAGAGGTTATAAACTTTGAAAAAGGTACCGATCAAAATTTCACTTTAGTTGATTAGCCATTTTCGTACTTTCCCTAACACCAATGCGTGTAAGTTAGCTTCCCCGTTAGTTCCTATTCATTACTTCTTCAAATTGTAAAATGAGCAAATTGCAGGCCGGTAAATTTTTCAAAATTTTTAACCTAGTTAGTGTCCTTTATTTTTTTAACCCGAAAATGACACTTTTGTAATTTTCGTTCTAAAATGCTCCATGAGCAAAAATCCGGAGAAAAGAGCCATATAATTCTTATAGATTGAGTACCTATATCTCGCTTTTTTACGCAAGCAGGAAAGGACTGGAAGAGCCATAGTAAAAGAACTTTTAGCCCAAATACTATCCTGAGGAAAGGCAGAAATACCAGAGAATAATTCAAGCGGAGTCTACTATGTCTGTAATAGAATCTTCCCGAGAAAAAAAACCATGAATGAGTAGAATCCTATAGCTTTTATTTAAATCATCATACCAACTGTTCTAGGATGGGCCTCCTTTGAAGCAGGAATGCTACGATCACACCAAGGAAATCTAAATCTTCGAGGGAAGGATCCTGTTTTTACTACATCTGCCCCTTCTGTTGACAGTATTTCCAATAGTTGCTAACTTCTTCTGCTTCCGAGGAGGTAAGCATTTGGCACCCACCTTGAACTTTACTAAAAGATGACATTTTCCTATATCTCTTTGGGCTCGAGAAAATTTAATCACGATGCAATATTTTTGCATTCCGATGTATCTACTTGGAATTGCGATATGTTGTTTTAAAATCGCAATGCTTTAATTTGGTATTAGAATACAAAAGAAAATTCTAATGCACAAATTGGATATCTCGATGCAGGCATCGGATGTACGATGCAGAAAATCTCAATGCTCAAATTGAATTTTACGAGGCACAAATTTGATTTTTGATCTAAAAATTGGTTTTCTGATGCACAATTTGAAATTGCGATGCATTGACTTAGAATTGTAAAGCAATGCGTGCCTGATTGAATTTTATTAAGGGTATATTCATCCTTTTGCCCAAAAAATATCATTTGGCGGTTAACAACAAAAATCACGTCATTTTGCGGTTGAAAATCGATAGGAGGGGACTGGCCCATTTATCACCCTTGTAAAATCTATGTTTTTGACATTAGGCCAAACCCAACCCAAATCAAAAAAAAATCTTGCACCTCTAACAAACTAGACCCAAAATCAAATGTATAAATAGCAGGTCGATCCACTTTTTCAAATATTTTTACCCCTTAAGTACCCTTTTAATCAACAGCATAAGTCCACTTTGTTAAAAAAATTCCTTTAATGCCTCCGTCCATTAAAGACACCTGGAATTGATCGGATCCCTGGAATTGTGCATGATAGAAAAATTATAGCTGTAATTCACAACGATGAAAACGAAGATAAAAGGGAGGTCGGGTTGTTTCACATTGGATTTGATTAATCGAACATCCTAACTTCGATTCATTTTCATCTACCGATCTTCTGTTTTAGTAGTGTCTTCTTCTTCTTCTTCTTCTTCTTCTTCAAAATAAATTCATTTTCTTTGTTGTATTGCTATGCATGTAAACTATTCGATTAAATTCTTGCATATAAATTTGTTCGTTGTTGGACACCATTTTTAAATTTGGATGGATCAATTTTCAATCACAATCCATCATTTGTGATTCATGATGCATCAATGAATCATTTGTTTGATTGTGTACAAGAAAGAAGAGACATAAGGGCCAGTTCATTTTGCGATGCATCTAATTGGATAACAGATGCATGAAAATCATGCCTCGCCAAAGGACATGAGGTAGGGTTCATTTCGCGATACATCTAATTGGAATTCTAATGCATCAAAATCATGCATCGCAATTTTAAATCTATACATTGTCAATGGACATGAGGTCGGGTCATTTAGCTATGCCACCATTTTGGAATTCCGATGCATCAAATTGGAATAAGCAGTTTCGTCTTCATTATTTACTCAAATGCCTTGAGATTATTCTTTATTTTCTTTGCAACCTATGTCTCTTAAGCGTCAGTCTTAATTTATGAAAGTTGGGTCTTGTAAGCCTTTGAACTAGGTTAATTCCTTCACAACTTGAATTATGATGTACCAAATTTGGTTGTGCGATGCACTGCGTGCCTAAATTGCGATGTACCAGTTTTGCTTTTGCGATGCACCCGCTTTGGTTTAACGATGCAGCACGTGCATGATGCGCACTTGTTTTCCTTTCATTAATGGCATATTAGTTTCTTTTGAGGGAAAATTATACAAATAATAATCGTATTATTTGTAGGTAACCGATTTGACCAATCATATTATAATATTTCAAATGTGACCAATGTACTAAGTAATTTGGTGCGATGTGGTCTTTGTCGTCAATGACACGTCCAATTTTGTGACCAACGTATTGATGTGGATTAACGGAGGGACTGTATGAAGGATATTTTTGACTTTCAATTGTAACCCTTTCTTCCCCAAACACATTTTTCCTTCAAATCCACATTTCTGGGTTTTTTGAAAAATAAAAATACCCTTCGTACAGTCCATTTGTTAATCCACGTCAACATGTTCGTTACAAAATTAGATGAAGCATTGACATAAAGTATCACATTGCACCCGATTACTAAGGACATTTGTCACATTTGAGATACTGTAATATGGTTGGTCAAGTAGGATACATACGAATAGTACGATAATTATTTGTATAATTTTCCCTTTTTTCGGACCCTAAAGCACCTTTTTATGATTCAAAAAAAAGTACTGCAGATGTTGAAAATTATTGAAAGGGGTCGGCCCATATTTCTCAGAAATCAAATTATACTAGTCCCATTAAAATTTGTTATTATTAATAATATTAGGGTGTAAAATTCTGGCCAGTTCCTTTTGTAATGTTTCTAACTCTTCCAATCCAATCTTTTTTTTTTTCAACCGCAAAAGACCATTTTCGAAATAAATGTTCTTTTTCTTCTTCTTCATCATTGTGTTTGTGTCATTCAAAATAGATTTACTTATGTGTTTTGTGTTGTTATACATGTAAACTGTTTGATTAAATGTCTGAATAAATATTAGTTCGTTATTTGACATCTTTTTTAATCTGGATGCATCAATTTTGAATCAGAATGCATTATTTATGAATCGTGATGCATCAATTTGGATTTGAGATGCATGAAAGATACATATAAATTTAAATAATTTGTTGATTATGTAGTGGAAATAAAGTAAACGAATGTCTTTTTTTCTTTTTTTTTTTCGTAACGATTTTTGGATCGTGATGCAAAATTGGACTTAGGAAATAAAATTGAATTAAGTAATTAAATTCTTAATTCTTTAATTTATCTCTCTTTTTATGATACTCCATATTACTTTATCATTAATCGATCTAGATGCTATCTTAATTCTTTAATTTATCTCTCTTTTCTCCCGCCAAAAGGAATACATATCTCTTAGTTGTATGAGCTTTCTAAGCAGTAATTAGAGATTCGAGATCTCTTCTATGAGCATGCATGCTACGACAGGTCATAAATAGGAGTATTAAACATGGTAACAACTTCCTAGGACAATTATACTCTCAGTGCTAAGTATCTTCTTAGGACACTTTATAATCTTTATAGGCTCCTCCTGGTACAATTTAGATCATTAGATCTACTCGTCATCGTCATCGGGAAGAGAGGGTAATTTATGAGCATTAGCCTATGTCTTGGGTATATATATAAGAAGAAGAGAAACAGTTAGCCAGCCCCATTCAATTCATTGCCTCAAAAGAGAAAGTCAATCCCCAAAATTAACCAACAAAAACAATGTCTGCCTCCTCCAAACTAAGTTTGAAGCTACTTATTGATCAAACAGCCAACAGAGTTCTATTCGCTGAAGCAGGCAAAGAAACAATAGATTTCCTCTTCAGCATTCTCACTCTCCCAGTTGGTACAGTCGTTGGACTGCTTTCAAAAAAAGGTATGGTTGGTTGCTTAGGAAACCTATACGAAAGTGTCGAAAACTTGAATGTGGAGTACCTACAGCCCAATCAGAACAAAGACAATATCCTCTTAAAACCCAACGCCGCATTTACCTCTACCACACAAGAAATTCCTAATCTGTTCTTGCTCCCTAATAGTGTACCCAAGAAGAGTAAGTTTTACCTATGCCCCAACGAACATGATTACGTGGCTGATAAGCCACAAACTAAGTGTCCAGACTGTAGACGCTTAATGAGAGAAAGTAAGGAGGTGGAAACGGCGGTTGAAAGTGGTGGCTTTGTGAAGGGGTTGGTTCCGTATATGATAATGGATGATTTGTCTGTGAAGCCAATGTCTACTATTTCGATTATCGCTTTGTTAAAGGAGTTTAACGTTAAGAATGTTGAGGCACTTCAGGAAAAGGTTGTCCATCTTGACATTGATAAGGTACGTTTTTGTGAGTTGAGATGTGAGGGAGTGTGACTGTCTTGTATGAATTATAATCCGTAAGACGGTCTTACAAAGACTTGCTGTTGGAAACTTGGTTTCCAATAGCTTGAATAAACTAAGTTATGTAAGTGTAAAATGTGGGAATCCCACATTGGGAACAAAATGAAACAAGCTCTACCTTATAAGGTAGAGCTTTGAGGCTTTACTTTCAGGCCCTTGGGCCACTACACTTTTGTGTAGGAGGGAAGACCTACCTAGGTATAGGTCCAAACACACGCGCGCACGCCGCCCGCCCGTCCCTCCCGGCTCGGCTCGACTGGCTGGTTGGTTGGTTGGTTGGTCGGTCGGCCTGCCTGCCTGCCTGTCTGAAACCAAATCCCAATTGTCATCCCAACTAACATTTAAATGCCCTACAGAGATTACAGCAACGGTTGCATTCATTGGTGATTGAAGCATTGAAGATCTGCCATCATTCAATCACGGTAAGATCAATATCCTGGGAGACTCTCTAGAACGCGGCTTCTAGTTTTTGTTTTAAGGACAGAGATATAATCCCGTTCATCTTAATACAAAAACCTACCCAACACTGCCAGGCCAAATATAACAATCTTAAGACAAAAATCCTTTTCCCTTTTGGCCTGGTTTTGTTTCCGTAACTCCAGCCAGATGCTATTTCAAACCCGCTTAGTAACTTCGCCGCATGTTAACTGTTAAACTTATAGTCTATAAACGTAAAATTTTGCTTAAATCGCTTACAAACAGTTCTCGACATATTTACGTAACCTCGGTTAATGTACTATTACTGCATTCTTCTGTTTCTACTTCTCTTAAGAATCTGTCTTTAGTTACAGATCCTGAATCTGTTTCAGGTTTGAAAAACCTGATTGCATTTGTTTCAGTTTTGCTAAAACCGACAAGATTTCGCTTTAGTTCCCGCTTATGCATGCCTTCCGCTTTCACAGTAAAATTGCAATCGCATATTGCTTGATTACGCATTCTCGCATGCTTAATAACCAACGATTCGGAAAGGTTGATCTGCTCAGATAACTAACAAATTGTTACCGAATCGCTGCTCAACCGCATATTGCATGATTAATACAAAAAGATTCTCGCAAGATAGTCTAAAAGTTTCATAGAAATTATAGAACTTCCCGTTGTTTAACTGCTCATGTCGTAATCGTAACTGCATCAACTTATGATCCATATATGTTACGATTATACAACAATAACCACTTTGCTCATGCTTAAGATTATAATATGTTTCGAATTTCGCGCTTTGATAAAATACGTAAACTGCACTCGCATATAATCTGTGACAAGTTTGCTTCGTTATAACTGCATAAATCGCATTGATAAAATACGTAACCTCGAAATTTCGCATAATTCTAGAACACATGCCTGCGCATTCAACATGCCGTTTAAAACCTCGCTTTAGTTACCGAACATACCTTACAACACCCTTAACAGCTGAAGTGTTATCATGTTTGCTTTGTTCCGCATTCAAATTCACTGCAGTTGTTTAATTCCCTCAAGATTCTGCTTGATCAGCCACGCCTTCACCTCGCATATTGTTTCAGAGACCTACTTATACAACTGACATGCTTTAACTTGTTACAAATTCACGTACCACGCTACGACATCGCATTCAAATTTGCAGTTGTTTAATTTCAGATATCCTCGCTCTACATTATCGCTATGCATTATAACTGGCCCGGATACGTATTCGCACTCAACTTATAAACCCGAAAATTGGTGATTCTCGCATGCTAACCGATCCGTAATTCAACCCGCATCGAAATACAATCTACCGCATTTCTTATTCGGATTCGAAATTTATAAAGACCGGCGTAAATTTCAGTAAATTCTCGCATTGATCGGCCTTATAAACAATTTGATAATCTCCTTATCGGCAAAGAATGACTACTTCGAAAGTGCAAAAAAACCGTTGTTGTAGTCGAATGCACCATTTGTTGTTGAACTCCCGCCTACCGCCAACGATTCATAGCGAAGCGACCGAAAGTTCAACGAATCAATTCAAGCGATGGCAACAAAAATGCTATTTTACTAGACCACCTTGAATCGTCCAAGTGCTTGAAAGAAAACACCGGCCCTGAGACCCTAACGAGACGGCAGACCAGTGGCCGCCGAGTCGTGGAAGCACTCGGATTTCTTATGTCGCATTACATTCTAAATGGACTTATTAATTCCTTGTATAAAATTTATAGTCCATTTAAGAGTGCTAAGGCATTGTGGGAGTCCTTAGAGAAGAAGTACAAAACCGAGGACGCCGGTCATAAGAAATTTGTGGTTGCTCGCTTTCTTGATTTTGCTATGGTCGATTCTAAGCCTTTGTTGTTTCTCGTGTTCAAGAAGCTTCGTGTCTTGTTGCATGAGTTGGAAGCCGAGGGTATGCAACTCCCCGAGCCTTTCCAAGTTGCTTTGCGTCGAGAAGCTCCCTCCCTTGGAAGGACTTCAAAACTACCTCAAGCACAAGTTTAAAAGATATGTCTCTCGAAGACTTGATCCTAAGGCTGCGAATTGAACAAGACAACAAGGTGGCGGATAAAAGGACCAACCGCATGTGGACGGGCCAACGTTGTTGAGCAAGAACCAAGGCAACAAGCGCAAGCACGCCGCCGAAGCTCCAAGAAACACAAGCGCCTCTACCGAAGAGCCCAAACAAAGACAAGAACTACAAGTTCAAAGGAAAGTGCTTGAATCGCGACAAGGTCGGCCACAAAGCCGAATGCCGCTGGAAGAAGCGGGCCAAGCGTGAAGCAAACATGGTTGATGAGGAGATCAAGATGATATGTGTCGCCTCCGAGACAAACATGGTTGGCACTGCCGTGAGTGGTTCGTGGACACCGGCTGACGCGTCCATATTTCTTGGCGATGCCAAGATGTTCTCCGCTTACAACAAGGTGACGTCCGGGGAGAAGCTTTTCATGGGCAATTCATCTACTTTGGGTGGAAGGCAAAGGCCAAGTGACTCGAAAATGACGAGTGGGCGGAATTGGTGCTAACCAATGTCCTTCATGTTCCCGACATTCGCAAAAATTTGATCTCGGGTTCTCTTTTGGTTAAACATGGGTTTAAGTTGGCTTTTGAGTCGGACAAGTTTATCCTAAGTAAGAGTGGGGTTTTATTGGTAAAGGTTACCTCGATGAGGGCCTTTTTAAGTGTAATGTAATGGTGGTTAACACCGCATACAATGTTGATAATAAAAGTGCTACTGACACCATCTTCTTCTTACTTGCTTGAGCATTTTGATCTTTGGCATTATCGATTAGGTCATGTTAACTATGACTCATGAGGCGATTAATGAAAATGGAATTAATTCCTCCAAGTCGCATTAATAAAAATAATATATACTTGCGTTGAAGCTAAGCAAACAAGAGCGTCGTTTAAGACAATCGGCGTGACACGACACCATTAGATTTGGTTCATAGTGATCTATGTGACTTAAAATCCATAGAATCTTATGGCGGGAAACAAATACTTCATCACCTTTATTGATGATTGTACCGGTTTGTCATCTCTATCTCTAAAAGTAAAGTTGAAGCCCGAAGCTTTTAAACTTTACAAGCAATCGAGAATCAACTTTCAAAAGATAAAAATTCTTAAAGTCGATCGAGGAGGCGAATATGTTTCCCTTCAAAGACTTACGTCGACACGGGATTATTCACAAGTTACACCCCATATAGCCCACAATCCAATGGGATTGCAGAAAGAAAAAATCGAACCTTAAAGAAATGATGAATGCATTATTGCTTCAGGTCTACCCACGAAATGTGGGGGCGGTGCTCAGCCAATTACTTGTTAAACAAGCTTCCCCACAGAAATTGGACAACGCCCTATGAATTATGGCATGGTCGAAAACCATCTACAAATACCTCAAAGTGTGGGGTGCCTAGCTAAAGTAGTTGTCCCACCACCTAAAAAGGTTAAAATGGGTTCCAAAACCGTGGATTGTACTTTATTGGTTATGCAACCCATGCGGCGCCTATCGGTTCTTAGTCCATAAATCGATAATCCGGAAATCGAGGTGAATCGTTATGGAATCAAGAAATGCCACGTTTTTTGAAGCTATCTTTCCTCTAAAAGATGATACTTGATGGCAGCTCATTTCACTGGTCAATTGTGAACAAGATAACACCTCACAAGCAATAGTCCCTATGGCTATTGATCAAGGTATTCATCAAGATGAAGACATTGATGAACCTCGTCGAAGCAAGCGAGCTACTTGCAGTAAGACCTTTGGACCAGACTTTGTGACCACGTTTCGTGGATAATGAACCACGTCGTTCGAGGAAGCAATATCACTCAGAGGCTCACGAATGGAAGGGAAGCCGTCAGCAATGAAATATCTTCCATTATGCAAAACCACACACAGGAGCTCGTCGACCTTCCCAAGGTTGCAAACCCAGAGGGTGTAAATGGATTCTTCAAGCGAAATTGAAACGATGGGTCCGTTGATAAATCTGAGGCCCGGCTAGTCGCGAGGGTTTTAATCAAAGGAAGGTGTTGATTATTTTGACACCTATGCTCGATTACTCGAATTACTTCAATTCGCCTACTCATTGCCTAGCGGCACTACGGTCTCGAGATACATCAAATGGATGTCAAGGCGCTTTCCTCAACGGTGAACTTGAAGAAAGAAATTTATATGAAGCTTGACGAGGCTTTGTATTGCTCCGAGCAATGAAACTAAGAATGCATCGGTCCAAATCTTTATACGATTAAAGCAAGCACCAAAACAATGGCATAGCGTTTGATGACGTTATACTTGCTAATGGCTTCAAGACTAATAATATGTGATAAGTGTGTATACGTAAGAATACCTGACAAGGATTTACATCATTATCGTGTCTTCTCGTTGATGACATGTTAATTATTGGTTAATAATAACATGATCAAAACACCAAAAGATGTTGGCAGTGATTGACATGAAAGATTTAGGGTTAGGCGATGTCATCCTAGGTATTAAAATATCTAGAACATCAGGAGATAGTTTTATCACAATCTCAA
>JABEVN020002340.1:0-21794 GCA_013146195.2 Codonopsis lanceolata
TTCTATCTCCCTTTTTACCTTTTGATCCTCCCGCCAACCCTAAATATCAACATTTCCTTTCATAGATCTTGGAGGACTTCTACAATTGAATAGGAAAACCGGCTCTTAGGTATGGCTGATTCGCCCAATTCTTATACTCGTTTGCATGAGCAAAAGGAGTGAAGGATCTCGTAAGAAAACGTTTAGGAAGAGTGATCGAATGCCTTAATGAGATTTACAATCGGTCCTCGTCACCGAAGCACATCAACTTCATTTGATTCATCGCTTGCATATGATGTGGGCATCGTTGCCTCAGGATGTAGGCATCGTTGCTCATGATGTGGATTTTGCCTCGGTGTTTTTAATTAGGCATCATATTTTGCAATTCAAATCGTTGTAATTTAATTAGGCAACGAATTTTTCTATTTTGTCCCGGCTTTGAAAATACGCGTTTAATGATTTAAAAATTAATGCATCGATTTTTCCAATCATGTCTTCGGTGTTACTTAATTGGGCATAATTTCTTATAATCATGCCACGCTTTAGTTTATTAGTCATCGTTTATTTACAATTCTCGTCCGATGTTACTTAATTAAGCATCCTTCCTTCAAATCATGCCTCAAGATTATAAATAATTAAGCATCAATGCTTGCAATCGTGTCTCTGTTACTTAATTAGGCATCGTTGCTTACAATCATGCATTGGTCTTACTAATTAGGCCATTGCTTTAATATGGTGATAGACTTCAATTTATTTTTCCAATCATGCCTTAGTGTTACTTGATTAGGCATCGTTCCATCAAATCATGCCTCGATGGTAGGGGTAGAATCGGGACGGACATGTCCCGACATCGTGGGAGCCCCGGGATCTCCGGATCAGGCCCCTTTTTAGGGGAACGAGTTGGAAGGACACAACGCTTTCTATTCCACCCTCCCTTATTTAGGGGAAGACGAAATTAAAAATACGAAAGGGTGTTGTCAAACGCGCGTTGAATACACCCTCGGTCATCGAGTGAGTTTTTGGTCCATTATGAAAGCTTTGGGTTTCTCCGTATCTCACCCTCCTTTAGGGGAAACAGCAAGCAAAGAAAGCATCACCCGTTTCATTCCCATCGTCCCTTGTTTAGGGAAAAGAAAAGTGCAAAAAAGATGTCATAGAGCATTGGGAACACACGCCCTCACTATGCACTTTTCGAAAATCGCCTAAAATCATTATGAGTGCATGTGGTTTCTCCGATCTCACCCTCCCTTTTTTGGGAAGACAAGGCACAAAAAATGCATCACCCTTTTCATTCTCATCGCCTTGTTTGGGGAAAACGAAAGTGCAAAAAAAAAAAAGATGTCAGGAGCCTCACCATGACCTTAGGTTTATTTTGGATCGCTATGAGTGCTTGGGCTCCCCGTATCTCATCCTCCCTTGTTTAGGGAAAACAAGATGCATAAATGCATCACCACCCTTTCATTCACATCCTCCCTTGTTTAGGGGAAACGAAAAAGTGTAAGAAAGGATGTTGCGAGCCTCACCGTGATCCAAAAATGTTTTAATCGATCGTCATCTTTCTTTTTAGAGAAACAAAGAAAACCAAAAATAAACCGTAGTTTGTAAAAAAGGGTTCTGAGGCTAAGTTACGAGTTGGAAGGTGCTAGGCACCAAACTCGCCATTTCGTCTCAAAACAGTTTTTGGCTAAAATATGCTTTTATTATATTTTTCAAGCAAATAAATAAAGCATTAAAACAAATATATCCGAGTCTACATTATTTACGACTTAGACCATCTCCTTCCAAGAATTACAAATACATTTTTAAAAAAATTGGTCATAATAATGGCTCTTTTAATGTTATTTCCTACATAGATCCAGTAGTACAACGACTTATATTTTTTACATTGAGCCGGATGAAAATAGCATTTTATAAATAAAACCCTTAAAGGCTCACCTTTAAGCGTTGGTGTGTTCGCCTGCCCTTCCAAAAGAAGGAGTCTTTTGTTGTTGTCATGGCCGCGTAATAATCTCCGAAAGTTGCTCCTCGGCACCGCCAAGCAAGGCAGCAATCGCTACTTTTGCCGTTGTTTGCTTGTCGCCGGTGAAAATCGATGCAGCAACCGCTGCTTCCGCGGATTTGGCATTTGGATTCTGGCGAGCAACCGCTTCTTTTGAGATTTTGGACCTGAGAAATAGGGTGAAAACCTAGCCGGGGGCTAAGGCTCACTTTGATGGGTTGGTTTTGTGTTTGGAGGAGATTTGGCGAGCTTCGAGGCTTTATAGGAATGAGAACTCATTATCTCACGACGCTCTCTATCACGGCGTAAAATAAATGCACAAGTAATAGTGGCTTTCACGTGTGTATCTGTGTGTGAATTCTCAAGCCGGCACCTCTATTTATAGGTGAGAGGAGGGACACGGCATTTGCGATTTTCTTCTTGTGTTTCACCAACTTGTACCGCTGCGCTTAAAGGCTTGTGCAATGCTAAGACGGAATACACTGTTAGGGGCTTGGCGCCGACCCCTAGGATCTCGGGCGCCACGCCCACTTAGCATGGCATAGCGCTGAGCCCTTTTGACATCCTTTTGACACTCGGCCCAAAGATTTTTCTACGCATTTATCCCGCTTTTTTGCATTTTTAAAACCTTGTAACTTGACATTTGTTAAGTTTAAACAGTCTTGATATCGTATGTCAATGTTACATACAATAGGTATGAAATTGGTGTCTACAAACCCCTCATCTCGATCTCATCCCAATAGAATTCGGATTTCAACTTCTTTCCCGATCCCGATCTCATTCCCGATAAGTGTCAAGACCCAACGACGGGATCCCGAAAAATCATGATCCCAATTTGGGAGATAAAAATCTCATAATCCCGACTATAATATTTATGAACAATATTTTTCGACACTAAAATATTTTTAAAATGTATACATCATGATTAAGATTTCAAACAAGATATTTACAAGTATACTTGAATTGAATATATACTTAATGGTGGGTATTGTTGAATCATTATGAACAAAATGCACCCCTCACTGCAGGAGAGGAGCTACACTGTGCGAGAAACTTGATAGATAAAAAACCACAACATTGTAAAAATAAATTTAACAAACATAATTAAGTAATTTTACAAAACAAAAATAGATATTGTTTAACACTCACAATATTTATAAAATATAAAATAAATATAAATAAAAAATAAAAAATAGTCGGACGGGTCAAGATTCGGAATCCACGGGATTGATAGTCGAGGTCGGGAATCCCTGGGATTGATTATTATTCACTACCGTCCCGAAATAAGTCGACGGAAAAAATACCAACAAAATCAAAAATCGGGATTTGTCGATATCGGAAATGTCGGGACTGGTCGGAAAAACAGACTTTTGCCAACCCTACTCGGTGGTACTTAATTAGGCATCGTTCCATCAAATCATGCCTCAGCGTTACTTAATTAGACGTTATTTCCAATCCTGCCAAGGTGTTACTTAATTAAGCATCGTTCCTTTAAATCATGTATCGTTGTTACTTAATTAGATGTCGTTCCCTTAAATCATAACTGAAATTGATAAACGACGCCTAAAACAATTTGAGCGACGCCCAATTTTTTTTCTTTGCAACGCCCAAATTTTGGGCAGTGGCTTTTTGCATAGCGACACCCAAAACTTTTTATCAACGCCCAACATTTTACCAACGCCCAAAAAATTTGCCGATGCCCAATTTTTTTTACCGACGCACAAATTGGGACAGTGACTTTGTGTGCACGTATTTCCTTCATTAAGGGTATTGTTTTCGTTTTCCCCCAAAAAAATGCACTGTAACAATTTTTTAAAAAATAATTATGAATTTTTGCGGTTAAAATTTCACCGCATGATACCGACTCAGTTATCACTCATTTTATAAAAAGCTCTTTAGACATGCTTATTTGTACTTTTTGAAACTCATACGAGTTTCACAAAGTCTATCTTTGCATGTTCAAAGAGACCGTTAAAATTTAATAACGATTTAGGTTTAATTTTAAGTGCAATTATAAGTACGATGGTCACACTTATATAAAAGTACCACGATCAAATTAATATTCCTCAATTAGTATGATTTTTAGAAAGAAGTTTTATAAATCATAAATCCAAAATTCAATTTCATTTTAACTCTTATCATGGTTAGAAAATGTAGTTAATTGGAACAAAGTAGCCCTTTGTAGCATAACTTTTATAATCATAAATATTTACTTTAAGCACTAGAAAACGACACCATGTTTTCATAGTGATGGAAGGAATAGAAAGCGGGAATGTCAATCTCATTCATGATTTGCTCATTCTTATATTTTCCCAAAATTATTCTGTTTTGATACCGCACATTGATTTAAAAAATAGGGCTAAATGCCCCATTAGTCCCTAAACTTTGACCCTTCACACGGCAGGTCCCTGATTTTCAAAATATATCACCATTGACCTAAGTACTCAATTTTTGTCCGCCGGTGGTCCCTAGCCCTAACTCCGTTAATAAATTACCGTTATGTGATCATGTGCTACCCACGTGCACTAAAAATAGGGTAATTTGATAACTTATAAACTTAAAGGACGATCCTGAAAATTTGAAAAGTATAAGGGCTCATGTTAAAATTTCACCCCTCTTCTTTCCCAACCCAAGAAGAAAAACAGGGATCGGAGAGAGCACGTGCGAGGGGTCATCCCTCAAACGTCAAAGGGAAAAGCTCAAAAATCAAAATGATAAGAAAGATATTTCCGCATTCCCTTCACAAAAATCCTACAACTCCTACTCGTTCTTTCTTTCCCCTATATTTCCCGCTTCAAAAACCCTGCTAAGCCTCCACGGGGTTTCTAATTTCAAGGCTTCTAATCCATGGAAGCTCTCAAAACAAAACAAGAAAGTTGAATGTGACTTTTTTTCCCATTACCTTAATGAAGCTTCTTGCCAACAAAGAAGGTTAATGGAAATGGCAACTCTCAGTGCCATTTCGCCATGTCCAAACAAGCTATGGTACCGCCCAAACCCTATCAGCCGTTCCGTTTCTTGATGTCTCCCCCTTCCTTCTTCTGTCGTAGGTATGCTTTCCATTTCAAAATTGTTTATTTTTGGTATTTACTCGTGATAATTGTTCCTAATTGGTAACTTGTTTGTTTTGTTCTTGATTATTCTTACCCGCTGTTTTGGGAGAAATGGCAGAGTCTGGGTTGGGAAAGAAGAAGGGTAAAATTTCAACATGAGCCCTTATACTTTTCAAACTTTCAGGATCATCGTTTAAGTTTACAAGTTATCAAATTACTTTTTTTTTGTGCACATGGGTAGCACATGATCACATAAAGGTAATTTATTAACGGAGTTAGGGCTAGAGACCACCGGCGGACGAAAATTGAGTATTTAGGTCAGTGGTGATACACTTTGAAGATCAGAGACCTGTCGTGTGAAGGGCCAAAGTTCAGGGACTAATGGTACATTTAGCCCAAAAAAAATATTTTTCTTAATAATTAATATTGGTAAAATACATAGTTTCTTTTAAAATCCATGTACATGTAGCATAAAATTAAAGTAGGAAAAAAAAACCTACGGATAAAATGGTAAAAATGTTATTCGAAAAAAGAAAGTTACCAACAAAGCAAAATTTTTGTGCCGGACAGAAAAAGAAAGCAAGATAACAATTTCGAGGCAGATGGAGAACGTAGATATTGTTGTAGCGGGGAATTTCATTCCTTGAAAAATGGGATTTTCACAAAGAAAGGTATCTTATTCATTTTTCGTAAGGTGAAAATGGTGGAATTAAGGTCTTGTTTAATGCATTGAATTTATTTATTTTATTTTTTAATTAAAAAAATATTTTTTTTTCTCAGCCATTCGATTGATTAGAAAAATACAAGAAACTTACTTATTAAGGGTCTCTTTCCAGCAATAAGATTTTGTCTCTCAATCTTCACTCCAGTCTCCAGCCATCTAAAAGAAGCAATAAGAGGGGTATTCGGAGATAGAACCTCAACGCTCACTAAGACTTTAAAAGAGATTGATCCAACGGATGCAATGAGTGAAACATCAGCACAGAAATCATCAGCAGTTGTTGAAACATTGGAGATTCCTTATCTCAGACAGTGAGATTGAACACAGAGGCTTGGCCAAGGCAATGTTACAAGCAAGAAACTTCTGAGATACATTCAGCATGGTTGGCCGATGTTTTGGATCAACAGACAAGCAAGAAAACGCAATCCTCACAACACGAATGATGTCTTGTTCAACCAATTGACCCATTGGATGTCGTGGCCGGGGGTCTAGAATGTCGGTCAGCATAATGTTTTGTGAAGACGAGGATGTCAAAGACGAGAGTAGCTCTCCGGGATGCTTTCCCATGATTGTTTCCAGTGCCACAACCCCAAAGCTGTAAACATCACATTTCTCCGACGCCACCATGGTATAGGCAAGTTCTGCAGAAGCAATCAATATTCAATTTGGTTACTTGTAGACCATTTAGATGAAAAGGATAAAATAATTGAAGCTGGGAACCAATGTTAATGTATTGGGATGTAATGTTTCCAACGCATTGGAGTTGATTCGCAACGTCAATTTTGCATACAAATACCAATAGCCTACCTGGAGCAATGTATCCAAGTGTGCCTGCAATTAAGGTATGGTTGGAGGAATCAGGGTCGAGCAATCGAGCTGCACCAAAGTCAGCCACAAATGCTTCCAGCTTCGAGTTTAGTAGAATGTTGGTACTTGATATGTCCCTGTGAACTAGAGCCCGCGTGCAATTGTCATGATGCATGTAAGATAAGGCATATGCTATGTTCTTAACAATGTTTGCCCTCTTGCTCCAATTCAGCACCACAGCTTTAGCATTATCTCTGAGGGCATAGAATAGACTTCCCCCTTTCATATATTCGTAAACCAAAAACATGCACCGGTTGTGCAAGCAAAACCCATAAAGCTTCACAATATTTTTGTGCCTTATTTTTGACAATACTTGCGCTTCATTCTTGAAACTCTTGTCAAATGCTGGATCCTCGGCTTCCAAGCGGTGAAGTTTTTTCAAGGCAACAAATTTCCCGCTAGGCAATCGTGCTTTGTAGACACTACCATAACGCCCAGTTCCAATGCAGTACTTGAGGTCAAAATCATTAGTTGCTTTAATGATATCATCAAACGCAATTCTTCCATCATAGTTCCATATTGAACACATATCACCATTCTTTGTTACTTTCTCCTCAATATCAATTCTTCGGGCATTTCGACAACGATATGAGCAAAAAAATATCAGCAGTAAGGCAAGTGAAACGTTGATGGGAATTAGAGCAGCTAGAATAATCTCAGTTAACATCCCCATTCATCTGAGCTTCGATGAATGCTTGTGGTAGATGTTTTCCGTGGTCGGAGCGCAAACTTTGGCGACTAGGGTCGGGCACAATATCTATTACTGCAAGCAATATACATACGTAATTGTTTGAGATAAAGAATCTCAAAAGTAAACATATATAAAGTTGTTTGTTATGACAAAATTCAGAAAGAAAAAAAAATATGACAAAAGCATCAAACGGTTTCAAACAAAATGGTAGTGTTTTTTATTTTTTTTAATTTTTTTCAGTAAGAGTTTGAATTTCTCAATTTAATTATTAGCTGAGCAATTTTCTTTTTAAAAAATTCAAATCATATCGTTTTCTGATCTTACTCTTCATCATTACTGAGTGTCCGTTTGGATGCATTGATTTTGAATTCAATAAATATTCAAATTCTATAGAAATTAAATAACTTAGAATTTGTTTTCAAAATCATAGCAATTCCATTCTTTGGATAATGTGTGGAATTCAATTGGTATTCTATATTATACTCAAAATAAGAGTTTAATAATAAGTCAAGTATCTAGTTTAGTCTAGTGGTATATGGTTATTTCTTATTATGAATGACAAGGGTTCAAACCTTTCTAACAACAAAATTATTAAAAAATTACATTTATAAAAATAGCATATAATGGTAGTGGTTAACGACGGAGGTAGTTGTAGGTAGCGGTGGCCATAGGTGGCGATGGTGGTGGCTGCACAAGTGGTGGTGGTTGAAAGTTGTGGTGGTGGTAAAAGGAAGGTGAATTGTTACTATGTAATAATTGATCAAAATTTAGAAATTAAATTATTAAGATTTAGGATATAACTAGTTTTATGAAATTGAGTCATTTAGAATTTCAACTCAATTCCAATTCCAAATTTTACTTATCTTCCCAAACAATAGAATTGATTTTGGCCGGGAGGCCGCAACTTCAATTCCAAGCAATGGAATTTGGGCACACAAATAAATTTAAGTAAAAGCTTATGTTAAGATTTTTTTAAAAAAAGAAAATCCCTACCATTTCAAATGAGCTTGCGACAAGCCGTTTTTTTTTTTTGTCTATGTAATTATCTTTCACGATGTGTCCTCAAACTACATTTTGAATATTGCTATTAGCTCCTGTTGTGAACATGATGCTCAATTAATCGGGCAATAGGCTAAGTCCTCCGCGATATGGACTTTTGAGTTTATTGTACGAAGGTTGTCACGTCATGTTTGGATAAAGCGACTGCATCAGACAAGAAGGTCACGTCACAAGCCACAAGGCGAATGCATTAGGCTTTGAAGGACTCCGGTAGTTGAAGCGGTCGCGTCATGTGCCCGCCTTCGATTTCGGAGGACTCCTAGTACTTGAAACCATCATGTCACATGCCCACATTACAGTCTCAGAAGATGAAACAATCGCGTTCAAAAAGAGAAAGCAACCGCGTTGTGACAAGACAGTCGCGTTATAACACGCCCAAACAAATTTGATGTTTCCTTGTTTAAGTCAGTTTAGGGTTTGGTATTGTATCCCTAAATTATGTTTCCTTATTTAGTTTCTTTATTTAGGATTTGGTATTGTGACCTTATATATAATTGTAACCCGTGTACAAAGTTGACAATAATAAAATTTCAAAAGTCTATTGACCCTCAATCTCTCTCTCTCTCTCTCTCTCTCTATTCTCATTTATTGATCTAGATATACTCTATAATTGTTTGCTATTTACTTTCGCTATGCACATGTCCTCGCTTTTCAATTGTTATACTCTATAGGAAAATGATATCCTTACCACTAATCCTACAACTTTCCTTACAACTAAGTCTTAAATTGAGAAAAAATATTTTGAACAAAGACAACTTTACCCTTCTTCAAAGCTTAGTTGTAGAAAAAGTTGTAGAAGTAATTGTAAGGCTAGCAATGTTGTACTCTATAACATGTACAAACACATAATACAAACAAAGAAAGCATACTTCAAAGTATTGGAGCTGAAAAGTCCAAGTATCATGAGGGTTAGATATTTAAAAAATAGTGTTCTCAATAACAAGAGTACAAAATAATTTTATTAATAGAAAAAAGAAGTTATATATATTTTGTGGCTTAATAAGTCTTACTCATTACTTACATAGTTACATTAGTATCAGACTCAATGTTGCATGCGACGCCTAGTAAAAAAATAATAATTAACTTCTAAAAGACTCAAAATAGTTTAAATAATTTAAAAAGTTTAAAAATGCGCAAATAGATAAAAGAGACAGAGTCTCTCCCCCCACTTTCAACTCATCTCGCCACACCCTCATATTTCCCGCCACTTGCCATGGCTTTATAGTGTATTTGCACAAACACCCCCTTCCAAGCTCGTTGATTTTCTCTCCCTCCCTCCCTCCCTCCCTCCCTCTTCGACCACCAATATGGCAATATCCCACCCATCAAAAGTTCGAGACCCAGTTAGATTCAGCTGACAGAGAAAAATCAAAGCAAAATCCTTCCAAACTACCATAAAAATTGGAGTACTAAAATATATACTAATCACACTGGCTAAAAAGATTAAAAACCCATTTACACAGTTCTTTCAATAAATCAACTAAATAATCAACGGGACAAAACTTTTGCACACACGGAGAGAGAGAGAGAGAGAGAGAGAGTATACCTATAGAAGAGTCCGCGAGCAAATTCCGGATTGTCGGTAAATTGACAGACACCAATTTGCAAACGGAAACCACGTCAGCCACTTAATTTAGAAAATTAAGTGAGGGAATAGAATAATTTTTGGTGACTGTTGTTCGACGGGGTGGATTGGGTGGTCGGAAAATTCGAACGTGCGTCAATTCTGGTGGGAGTCGTCGGGTCGGGATATTGGGAAGAGATGAAAGATAGGTTATTGGTGGATGAAGGTGGGTTCTAAAATCTAATAAAGTAAACGTTAGGTTATTTGGAAGAGTTGACTTTCTAATAGTACCAATTGACTACGTTCCTAGTAAACGGTAGGAAGCTTGGCACTTTTAAAAATTAAAAAAGAAATTAAGGAGGGTAGCATCCCATTTAATACTTGTTTGGTAAAACGTTTTGATCAAAATATTACAAAAAAATATAACGTTTTTTCTTTTAAAATATTTTAATACAGTATTTAAAACATAACTTTCTAAAAATCTGTTATGTTTAGAAATACTTCAATTTGTAATAGTGAGGGAAAACTGAGGTTTTAAAACGCTGCTTCATTTTTTACAACTACTATATTTATAAAAATAATGTTTTAAAATATTTTCACAAACATTTTTATAAAAAAAAATTATGTTTTCAAAATAATGTATCAAATGAGGCCTTAGACTATAGCAAAAAGAGACGTAAAGTATTACTCCATAATAATTTCTATGAAAATGTTGATTGTTGAAATGATATATATATATATATATATATATATATATATATATATATATATATATATCATCTCGGCTTAGCATATGTATAGAACTATTTGTGTTTAGACTTTTATTAATCTGTTCATTCATGTCGAAATCATATATAGGTGGAAAATGCTCGATCTACGGTCTACCCCATAGCTAATGAGATTATGAGACTGAGCTATCTACATTTAGGGCTTTTGTATTGTGTGGCCAAACTCCAAAGGCCTTGATTGTGAAATCTATATTGATAGCTGCAAGTAGGGAGGTACTATCATCTTCATTTTCATGCATGTTAACCCATGTTGATGTGGAATCTATATATATTATATATTCATTGTTGCAAGTTGGGAGGTATACTATCAAGTATACTGCCTCTTAAAGGTAAGTTTGTTAGTGTCGGTTTCCACCACAAAAGGAAAGCCATAGGTAATCTATGATCGAAATCTTAAAAGACTGTCAATAAACCAGGTTGGATCGGCCCGTATCAAATCCACCAGCCAAACGTTAATCGGGTTTGGTCACATATTATGAAATTATAATTAGAAAAGTTTTCTCATATTTGTTTTTAACTGCTAAATTTTATTTTTTTTTTTGATAAAATGACGAAGATACCATTAATAAACAACAAATACGTGCACAAAAGCTCGCGGTCAAACTTTAACATCTCATAACTAAAGAAACGATGACTAATTAAATAACACTGAGGCATGATTAGAAGAAACGATGCTTAATTAAGTAACATCAAGGTAGGATTAGAAGAAACGGTGACTAATTAAATAACATCGAGACATAATTGGAAGAAATGATGTCTAATTAAGTAACATCGAGATATGATTGGAAATGGAGTGAACTTTTGACACCAATGAATTAAATTTCAAACAATGCAATGTTTTATATATTTTTATATTTTTATTAAATTAGAAGAAACGAATGCCTAATTAAGTAACACCGAGGCAGGATTTGAAGGAACGATGTCTAATTAAGTAACACCGAGGCATGATTGAAAGAAACGATAACTAATTAAATAACATCAAGGCATGATTGGAAGAAACGATGTCTAATTAAATAACACTAAGGCAGGATTGGAAAAGTAAATTGAAATCTGACATCATATTGAAGAAACGACGCCTAATTAAGTAACACCGACGCATGATTGGAAAAATAAATTGAAGTCTGCCACCATATTAAAGAAATAACGTCTAATTAAGTAACACTGATGCAGATTTGAAGGGACGATGCATAATTAAGTAATACCGAGGTGTTGTTGTTCAAACATTATCCAAATGTCCCATTTAGCTACGTACTCGCTTATCTTAACGGAGTGGTCGAGTGTTCAATCCCTACTAGAGATACCCTGGTACTTCACTACTATCAACTGAGAGGTCGGGTGTTCAAAACATCACCACAGGCATCATTTGTTCGAACCACGCCAAAGCCATCATATATATATATTTGTAGCATTTCAATGCATTAAAATAATAAAAATTAAGGGTTGAGGTACAGTCTATGTACCCTCCAACCTTTGAAAAAAAAAAGTAATACCGATGTAGAATTGGAAGAAACGATGAATAATTAAATAACACTGAAGCATGATTGGAAGAAACGATGTCTAACTAAGTAACACCGAGAAAGGATTGGAAAAAAAAGATGTTTAATTATTTATATATCGCGATACAAAAAATAAATTGAAATCTGCTACCAAATTGAAAAAACAACGTCTAATTAAGTAACACCGAGGCAGGATTGGAAAAATAAATTGAAGTCTGTCACCATATTGAAGAAACGACGCCTAATTAAGTAACACCGAGGCAGGATTGAAAAAATAAATTGATATCTGCTAACATATTAAAGGAAGGACGCCTAATTAAGTAAAATCGATGCAAGATTTGAATGAACGACACCTAATTAAATAACACCGAGGTGGAATTGGAAGAAATGATGACTAATTAAATAACATCGAGACATGATTGGAGGAAACATTGCTTAATTAAGTAACATCGAAACAAGATTGAAAGAAACGATATCTAATTATTTATATTGTACATCGAGGTTGGAGGAAGGAAAAAACTAGGTTTTAAGGATTCCTTTTGTTTCTAAAATCGTAATTCATTTTCCAATTGAAGTTGAATTAAGGAGAAAGGAGGAATGAAGAAACTGAGTTGCAAGGATATTTCTTTCGAATTGGAGGCAAATGGATTATGAAAGTTTGGCGAATTGATTGTTGGAAAATGAATTACAATTGTTGTTGTTGTTGTTGTTGATTCTCCTTTTTAAAAGTGGTGCTAAATAGAGCAATCAATGGCTAATCCGAAAGCTTCTCGAGTTTCTTATCTCATTGAAGACGAATGGTGTGTATTTTAGAAAAAATATTATTAAAATGAACTTTAGCGGTTTAATTAAAAAAATAGGGGAGTGGAGTGGTTACAATTCCACAAAGGGGGACCGACCGCATTTATTCCTAAAATCAAGTCTAGTTGGACCGGTCAGAAATTTATATGGGCTACAAAACTAAAGCTCAAGTTCACACAAAACATCGGGCCGACTATGCTAGCCCATGAATCTACCTATTGAACGGTCTAATTTTTTATTTTACATATTTTCTGGCCCATGACGAAACACACCATGCCAGGTAGTGTTGTCAAAATAGGTTGGCGGGGCGAGTCAGCCCGCAACCCACTTCAACCCACCATTTGGCAGGGCGGGGCGGGCCTGCCCAAAAACATGACAGGCCTAAGAAATACTAACCCAACCCACCTCTTTTAGGTGACGGGGCGGGTTAGCCCAACGGGCAGCCTTTTTACCAACTCTAAGCGAGCCAAACCAAAACCCACTTTAACCCATCATTTGACGGGGCGGGACGAGCCAGCTCAAAAAAGTGGCGGGCCTAAAAAATATCAACCCAACCCACCTCTTTTAGGTGACAGGACAAGCTAGCCCAACCCATTTTGACAGCTCTAATGCCAAGCATCAAAGTTGTGACTGGTCGGGCTGTCTGAAATTTCACCAGACCTATGGAACCTAAAGCTCAATCCGACATAATATTGGGTGGGATGGACCAGGCAATTCTTGGGCTATTTTTGATGGCTCTAGTCACACTCTTTATCCCGTTCAATCTGAGTTGTACATGTGCCCTTATAATAGAAAATTGGGTAAAATAACAAAACTCATATAGACTTAAAATTAAATGAGACAAGGAATGTGGCAATGAGTGAGATTAAAGATTTGGTAGCCACAAAGTTACACGTAGGAAACATATATGTTTCCAATATCTTTTTAACATTATGTGATCCAAGGTCACAATTTTACCCCAACTACTAATCTTCATATTAGAGTTTGTAAGTAGGATATCAAAACAAGAACCAAAAAAATTTAAAATTTTGATTTTGGGATTCTCAGAGAATGTTCAAGAAATTTTTAGGGCAAAAGATAAGGAATTCTTTTTTATTTTTTATGTTTTTTTGTCCTAAATATGTTTCACGATTAGTCTCTGTTTTTAAACGAGAATCAAACCTCATGTGCCACAAAATGTGTGTCACTTTCATCTCAACCACTTTTACATATGTAATGATTGAGATGAAAGTGGCACACAAATAATACAAGCTTTAGCTTTGTAGCACAGAAGATTTGATTCCGTTTAAACATGAAATGATGATTTGTTCATGCCTAAAATTACGTTAAGAGAACTAATCTAGAAACCACGGCCGAAATCAAAAGAAACGACCGATTGCCTTTGATTTTTGGAGTAAAAGAAGTCAATTGTTTTCAAATTTTTCTACATATATATATATATATATCAATTCGAGAAAGGGCTAAAGACGAATGGTAATGTTTATATATATATATATATATATATATATATATATATATATATATATATATATATATATATATATATATATATATATATATATATATTGAAATAATGTGGAAATGAACAAAACAACAAAATAAAATATTTTCTTCGTATTTATTTTTAAGAAAACAAAAATAAATATTTTAATTGTAACAATTAAAGCTCCGGAAAATGTTTGGCAAATGTATTTAAAAACAAGATTTAAATACAATATATAAATAAATACGAAAAGTATATTCTAATATTCATATTCATATCAAACATAAAATAGTGTTGAAATTTAAGTAATTTTTATTTATTATCATTAGTATTGTCAAATGAATAAGATTTTTTTTTTCAATCTCACAAATAAATTGATTAGTTATGCAAATTTAAAAATTGATAATTAATATGAAAAAACTTTTTAAAAAAGAAAATAGATAATGTTTAGGATGTTCCTCATTAATATAATGCACACTAACTTTAAATCGTAGTGAGTATTTATTAAAATTATAATTTACAAATAGTGTACACAAACTACATTTACATTTTTAAACAATTTATTTGTTGAGTGAAATATTATACGTATACGTAAATATGTATAATTGTGGAAAGGAACGGAGCGGTGCTCAAACAATTGGAAAATGACTTACAGAAAAATGAATTCGTAAGTCTTTTTTTTGAAAAGAATGCTTCATTTTCCATTGACCCATAATTTTTTTTACGTTAACTACATTTTTTTAAGGTTACCAAATACCAAAAAATAAGAAAAACATTTTTCGAAAGTCATTTTAAATAAACAAACCTAAAACTAAAGTCTAAACAATTAACATGTCTAAAAATATGAAGATATCTTATTCATGGGTGTGAAGTAACGTGAACACACTCTCATTTCGTGTGTGCATGTTCGCCAAGAATTATAACTATTTGTAACATATAAAATGCTTATTTACCCATCATAACTCGATTTGGGTTAACTACAATCTAAAAAGTCAAATTCAAATAAAAATAGATTTTAAGCAAGTTTAAATTGTGTACGTCTTAGTGCTATGAAATTGGGATTCTATAAGCTAACTTAGATGACAAAAATTTAGATAAGACGGTTTTACATGTATTTTATGTAAAACAGATTTTTTGGATCTGATTTACTGTGTGTTGGTGGATTAAATTATAAATGAGTGATGCTCAATCTTACGAATTAAGATCTATAAAACGATTTCACATGATACCTACTCTACTTATAAAACATAGACATGGTTTCAAGATTATTTTATTTTGAGTAATAGCTGATTTTATCATGTACCAACTCTCGGAACTAGAGATTGGGACAGTTAGGGTATGTTCCATGATTTTGGTTTTGTTAATTTGAGTATTTTTTTTTAAAAGCAGGTCTCCTGTAACACCGTCTTATGGATCTTAATTGTAAAACGAACATCACTCTCACGCCTCAACCCACCAATACAGTCGTAAAGAGATCCGCTCTTACAAAATATATTCGTAAAACCATCTTACACAAGTTTTTATCTTTTTTTAAATGTTTAAGGAATGATAAGAGAAAGATAAAGAAAAAGCTAATTACAAAAACTAAATTATAATTAACCGTGTGTTTGATATGGTGATATTGAGATTGATTTTTCCATAGAAATTTTGTTTGTAATGATTGAGAAAACATAAGAAAGTGATGGAAAATAAGTTGGTAGAGCGAGATAGTTGCGAAGAAAACATACCCGGTCTAAGTAAAAGAGTCAAAATCGAAAAATCAAAAACCAAACTTCCTTATTCTTTCCTAGAAAACAGACCTAAAAGATTCCAGCAGTACTAAACTACGAATTCTTTTTTCTTTTACTATTTTTGCGTAATTTTAAAAAATTATGAATCAAAAAGGTTGCCCGCCACACACGTCCCCAAAATAGGTATCACAAACTCACCTAAATGTTCAAAAATTATAGGGAGAAATTCAAGTCGGTCCTGAATAATTTTGAACTGCTTTAGACTCTTATATTTTTTCGTAATTGAAAAAAGATAAATCATTTATCGCAAAGTATAAAATAAGGCATTTTATGCATCGCGATGCACGATTTCATGTATCGCAATGCATAAATGATTTTGTCCCAATTAGGAAAAAATATAAATTTGTAAAGTCCTCTTTCTCTAAGCTTTTCAAATTACATCATCAAATAATCTTCATCAATTGCCTCTCCACCAATTACCATCAATTGCTGCAACTGCCTAAATCTTCAACAAAAAATTCAAGACTCGATCATCACTTCTATCTAATGTGTTCGAAAACCACAATTGCTTGGGCAACGAAGCGCGGATCGACCTCTGGAGGATTATGTATTAAAGGTAAACAATTTTTCTAATTTATTAAATATGATACCAAAGGATTATGTATTAACAAAGGAGGAAGAAAAATGTGGAAGAAATGCAGATGAAATCAGTTTAAATCACAATATATCGATTTGGAATCGTGATGTATCGCTATAAAATGTAAATAACAGATACACGTTTTGGAATCATGTATCACGATTCAAAATCATGCATCGCGATGCACACAATCATGAATCGCTATTCAGAATCATGCAACACGATGCATGAACTGATATCTTTGCGCGCACACGTTAGTTTATAAGGGTGTACTCGCCCTTTTGTACAAAAAAAATTATCATTTTTCGAGTGAAAAAAAAAGAAGAAAAAATTACATGCCGGTACATATTTTAAAACATGTTTTCAAATGAATCCAGCTATTTTTTAGACATATCTTTTAGGTACAATTTTAGGATTAAAGTACGTTACTGCCCCTTCTTTATTCATTTCTCGCATAAACTTCTCCCCGACAATTCTCCTCTACCTTTTCCAGTTGCTCGCAGCACCTGGGGAACTCTTCCCTTCAACTGCGCTCTTGCTCCACCAACGGTGGTATTCAATGCTCTCTTCATCGGATCATCAATGAATGCACAACAAACCAAGACCTATTTCCTCCCAAAGCCAAAACCTCGACCCCTTTTCTCTCCCCCATTTCTTAAACCCTCGAAGAAATCTGATCCCCCAAAATCGTCTTCTCTCCGAAACTTAAAAAATGGGTAGCAATCAGGTTGTTGTTTCGTTCCTCAACAACATCGCCCGTACCGCCTTCGACTTTGGTATCGGTACTACTGTCGTCAACTCCTCCCTCTACACCGTCGACGGTGGCCAACGCTTTGTACTCTTCGACCGTTTCAAGGGAGTCATCGATGAAACCATAGGTGAAGGGACACACTTCCTCGTCCCATGGCTCCAAACCCCTTACATTTACGATATCAGCACTAGGCCCCACACCTTCTCCTCCATTTCCGGTACCAAGGTCAATTTAGTGACTATAGCAGAAATGTCAAAATTGTGATTTGCACATATAAGAAGGATTATGAATATGCAGGTTTTTATAAGATTTGATTGTGATTTAAATGGACAGATTTTTGTTAAGCTTGTAATGTTTGAGATGAATTGTGTATGTCCTATATTAGTGTCAGGACAATTTTTGAAAGTGTTCTTCTGCAAATGAATTAAGGATGTTTAACATGTCTACTCGAGTCAATTTAGCAACTAATGCACTTTAGGTCCAATCTTTTTGCTTGCACTGTGAACTGATTTGCAATTCTGCACTATATAGCAAGCTTTTTTAGGTCACGGTAAGTTCCATAACAAATACTGTTGAGTCCACCACTATTCTACGTTGAAAAGCTCTTTTTGACAATACGGACCAACATCTTTCCCAAGGTTATGCTCTCATGTTATGTTGTTTTATCATCCTAGGTGCAACAATTCATTAGTCATTGAATTCAATCTGCAAGTGTTGCATCATCTCGGTTCCGCCCGCCCAATGATACTTCCTTTCTTCCACTCAAAGAGTTGATTTTTTGTTTTGGGACATTCGACATTAAGAATGTTGTTTCAAAAAACTAAGATGATAAGTGTTATTAGTTTTTACCTTTATCCTTATCACACTAAACTTGAAATAACAAAATCAGTTTAATTGTTGAGATTGAGGGTATGTCTGAAAAATTTTCATGATCCTTAAAGTGTTTGACTTGTGGTTCACTAGCTTATAGCTATCTATGTATTTTCAGCATAGTCGATTGCTTAGTGGATTATATGATGAATGGCAGAGTCGATTTATGAAGTAAATCAGTACATGGTATTACTTGATACACCTTTATTTCACAGTTGTTAACCAAAAAAAAAAAACGATGATAGCACCCACAATTTTTTGTTTTGTTGATATAGTGCGGATGTTCATGGAAAAGTTCTTTCTTATACTGAAAAGAGATTGCTTCTAGTCTACGTGCCTTCATTGTGGTTGGACTTTAAGAAAATTTATGATTGGCTTTGAAATTATTAATGATCCAACACGATAATTAAATCGTGTACAAGACTACAATAGGTTTAAAGTGTATACGCTGTCATTCTGGGAGTGATTTCGGAAAACATGTTTAAACTGTAAACTGCTATCATGTCACATTTACTAAAAAAACATTTTCTGTTATGTAGAGACTATGGTAATGAAACTAAAAGAAGATTCTCGCCGTAATATAAGCATAACGCCAGAGAAATATATAAAGACGGATGTGATTCATGCCATGGTTACTACTTCGTCAGACAAGGCGTTGATGACAGTAGATTCTCCTGGGTATCCTTCCTCTGACACTTCTTCCGGTTCAAGTGATTGTCCATCCATGAACTCCTCAAGAGCACACCAGAATCAAAATGGGAATTTTTTTGTCCTTCATATGTTTTCTAAATATAAGAGTTCTCGAAATGAAACCCTAAACTCTCTGGATGAGAATGCAATGTTTTCTAAATATAAGAGTTTTTGAAATGAAACCCTAAACTCTCTGGATGAGAATGCAATGGCTATAGAGATTAGTTGCTCTTCCGAAAGTACCTCACCAAGTCACAGCAATTGAAAGTTATTAGCAGCAAAGGACAACATTTCCAATGTAGGTTGCTTATTATTTATCTGCTATTTAAATTCAAATCTAAATTTGAGCTTATAAACTTGAAGCTATTTGCTGGGTTTGTAGTTGAGTGTATATGTTGCTCTATGCTAGTAATTAGTATATCCATATTGTTAACATTGACACCAGCATTTTTAGATTTTTTGACTTGAATAAATTGTCAAAACAACCCTGATGCAAAGCTTTGACATCAGTTTTTTTTGAATTTTTTTTGCTTGAATAAATTGTCAAAACATCCCTAATGTTAAGCCTTGGCATCATCATTTTTTGAATTTTTTTTGTTTGAATAAATTTTCAAAACAGCACTGATGTCAAGCCTTGACATCAGAATTTTTTGATTTTTTTTGCTTGAGTAAATTTTCAAAACAGCCCTGATGCCAAGCTTTGACATCATAATTTCTTGATTTTTTTTGCTTGAATAATTTGTCAAAACAGCCATGATGTCATGCCTTTGCATCAGAATTTTTTGATTTTTTTTTGCTTGAATAAACTGTCAAAACAGCTCTGATGCCAAGTCTTGGCATCAGCATTTTTTGAATTTTTTTTTGTTTGAATAAATTTTGAAAATAACCCTGATGTCAAGCCTTGGTATCAGAATTTTTTGAATTTTTTTTGCTTGAATAAATTTTGAAAACAGCCCTGATGCCAAGCCTTGGTATCAAAATTTTTTAATTTTTTTTTCTTGAATAATTTGTCAAAGCAGCCCTGATGCCAATGCTTGACATTAGAATTTTTTGATTTTTTTGGCTTGAATAATTTGTCAAAACGACGATGTCAAGCCTGGCCTCGAATTTTTGGCTTGAATAAATTTTCAAAACAACCACGATGTCTAGCTTGGCATCGAATTTTTGAATTTTTTGATTATGAAAATCAGAAAAATAATCATGATGCCAAGACTTGGCATTAGCATTTTGGTTTTTTCTGGCTAGATGACTTGTCTTCATTAATGACATTTTTGTCATTTAAGAACCAATTAGTAGTTATATGAAATGCCCAAAAAATTGATAGTTCAATATGAAAACATGTTTTTAAAATTATACCCACTTGAAACTTGCTAAAAAAAAATAAAATTGTAAGACATGTATAGTAAGGGACGGGCCCGATCGACTTTCACCCATTCTTTGATTCTTTCATGTGCACATGGAAGCACCCATTCTTTTTCATCGTCCGTGCCGATGGCATCATATAAAGAATGCCAGATCACTTTAATAAGACTTAATTTTGCATCAAATGACAGCAAGATCTTATGTGTTATATTGTTAACATAACTTTTTAACTTATAATGGAGCCCATAAAATGCCAAATAAGATGACACATTGGAAACCATATCATTTGGTGCACAAATTTGAGTGCTCATTAAGTGGCTTCTAAAGATTACTCTCATATAAATCCTTTTCAAAGATATGAATAAATTCCACGGCACGTTAAGAAATTATAGTCTACGAGTGAGGGAAGGGGACATTGTTCATTAAGATAATACTCTTCCATTTCGTGTAAAATTATTTTAATTTGTTTTTAAATATTTTGCTTAAATGGTCTTTTTTTACAATTTATACCTCCAATATTCATAACCATTTAATTTTACTATTCACTTGTGGTATTAGCATTATGTGTCAGATTAAGTATTTTGTAATTATAACTAACTTTTAAAATATATTATTCCATATGTCTTTAAATGAGCGTCTATTATTTAAAAAATTCACAAAATGAGTGTCGATTTTTGTATAAATTTATAAATTTCACATTTGACACATGGTATCGCCTAGTGTCAACTTCTAATATTATATGTAAATATTAACATGCATTTCCTACTAAAATATCTTACAAATTAATTTTTTTTAATTTTAGTCAAAAAATCTATCTTATTTAATTAAGAACAAAAATAATAATAGTTTTTTAATTATTAGATTTTTAAAACGTGGACTTTCTTGTCGATAGAGAGGAGTCTAAAAGAAATATTCCCTCAATTTTCAAATAATTGTCCTCCTTTTCCGCTGTTCATTCTAAAATAATCTTCTTTCTAATTTTTCTTTTTAGGAAAACAATTTTTATCACTTTATCATTAATTTTTCTATATACTTTTTTATGACCACATACACAAAGACATTAAAAAAATCACGCATTATCATATTTATAATATCAGAATTATTATTTTTTAAACCGTATGCCGTAGAGATGTTAATAGGGTCGAAAATCGAGGTCCGAACCGAAACCGTTAGTTTTTGACCGACTAGACCGAAATCGTTAGGGTTGAAATTTTAGATGGACCGCTTTAAGCCGGACCGTTTAGGGACCGAAA
>JABEVN020002341.1:0-21788 GCA_013146195.2 Codonopsis lanceolata
ATGCTTGAATGGGTTAATGACTTGAGGAATAATGAATACCTCAATAAAGTAGTTCTTGAACTAAATTAGTAAGTTAGTTGAACACAATGGTTATATGCAAATATATGCATTATTCATGATGTTTGGAGTATTATGTCCCTACTTGATTTTATGCAATTATATGCATGGTTTATGAGATTTTGTAGAGCGTTATGTCTCACGTGGTTATATGCAAATATGATTGCATGGATTATGGGATTTTGTGGAGCATTATGCCCTATTTGTTTATGTGCAATTATGTGCATGGTTTATGAGTTGTTGTAGCATTATGTCCACATGATTTAATGAGTCCGATAATAATGAATTTGGTCTCATTGGTTTAGACAAGTAAATATCTACTTGAACGTTTGGTTAAAAAGTCCATGGGCGGGTTTTGGTTGTTGGTCAAGCAATGGACGATTCATAGCCTTTGGGAACAATCGCTACGAATCGCTGCATTGGGTCCTTTTTCTCTTCACTATTTGGCCAATAGGGATGTGATCTCGAAGTTATGCCATCTAGCTCGACATCGAGCTCTCATTTCTCATCCCGAGATCGGATGAATGTAACGAGTACTCATTAAGGGAAACCGATGAGTTGAGATTATTTGGGGAGGAAACCCTGTGAGTATGATTGATTGGGAATTGAGCCCGAATCATGGTTTGAGATTTGATATCATGGTAAGTTGGTTGTTTGAACCCGGATTTGATTGTAATGGTTCGATTACGCTATCGTTACACATGTTTATTTATGAGCATTTATATGAAAGATAAAATGCTACTTGATTTATGTGAGCTGCTTTAAAAATTAAGTACATGTTTCATGATGGTATACTAGCATGATACCATGATTTTATACGATTGTGCATTTATGCCATGCCATGTCATAACATGCCTCATGTTGCATTTAGAAACTTATCGGGTCATTATGACTCACTCCGTGTGATTGTTTTCCCTAGTGCGTGTGCTGAAGCAATGGCTCTGATAACGACTTTTAGCAGGTGGTCTTCCAAGTCAAAAGCTTGGAGTTATTTATTATTATGTTGTATTTATTGTGAGGCTCGAATGTAAAGTTATGTAGACTTTACTTGGGTAGAATAGTGTTATATTATGGTTGTATATTGGGAGCCGATTGTATTGCCGGTAGCATTTGTACCTTTAGTATTTATTTCCTTTGTCGATTCGAGTATGTGTGGCTCGCTTATTTTAGTTGTGGTATATTGTTGTTCCTACTCCTATAGTTTTAGTCGTGGGTTTGCTGGTGGTTTAGCATTAATTATATGGTTATGTGAATTGTTCTCCTAAGATGTTATAGCCGCTGAGTGTTGTTTATCATGTTGGGATTTTGTCCTGCCTGCCTTGGGCCGATGGTCGTTGTGCGTGTCCAATGTTGCGCCACGCCGAATTTTGGGCCGAGATTTACTATATCTCGGGTTGTTTATATTTGGAGCTTGGCAGCTCGGGTCCCATTATGGTTTTGCTTCCGCAGTTTTGGTTTTATTTTCTCAGATGCCGCTATGGCTTTACCTTTGTCGCAGCTGGTTGGTTCTGACTTTCGACTCGCACCATTATGCTTAGCAGGTGCTTGTCTGTCTATTTGTTTGTCTCGATGGCACGACTGGGATCTCGATTGAGATCCGGTCGGGTCGTCACAGCTTGGTATCGTAGCTATTGGTTAGCTATTTCGCCAGATAGGTTCTTTGGCCTAGTGGGTTGGGTTTATTGTTGAGATTTTTAACGCCGAGTTCCTCAGTAGGTATATCATGTGGGCTTGGCGTGAGCTAGTTCTGTGCAGCACTGCTCTAAATCGCTCGGGTTATGAGAGGAGAAAATGTTAATGATCTCGTGACTCCTCAACAAATGCTTTAGGGGAGAATGATTCCACTATACTTGGGAGATTTATGAAGTTGGAACCCGAGGGCTTCATGGAAGTCCGATGCTTCTAAAGCCGAACATTGTTTAGAAAGCATGGAAAAGATTTTTGACGCATGGGTTGTACATCAAAAGAGATGGTGACCCTAGCGTTGTTTACCTTGAGGTGCGGCCGACCATTGGTGGCATGTGTTACGAGATAATTGGAGACACTTTGGAGTGCCCCAAGTGTGGGAAAATTTTGTACTGGAATTTAGGGTACAGCTTTATTCTACAGTAGTTCTAGAAAGAAGAGAAATGGAATTATTGGGCGCTTAGAACAAGGAGATATGACTATGGCTCAAGATTCACCGGTTCACAGTTGCTCAAGCACGGGTTACTTAGTACCGCACGAGGCTAAGAAGACCCATCGTTTGTAAAAGGCCTAAAGATGAAGTATCGTAGTGCCTTATTACCTTACTGCTCACTTGAGTACCGAGATGCCGTGGATCGTGCTTATGCGATGGAGTTAGACTTCTGAGGAATATGCTCAAAAGAGAACCTCGAGTTGTTAAGAGTGATGATAATATTGGGAGACAATTAGCACCTCGAAGTTAATCAAGGAATCACACGCATCAGACAGAGTGATGTTCCTACCCTAGTGGGATCTACGAGGCGGTGAGTTGATATGTGATTTTTGTTCGAGGACGTGACATGCCGAGAACGATGTCGGGGCAAGGCGTGAAAGTGCTTTGCTTGTGGTGGTGATCATGTTCAAGGATTGCCCAAGATGAGGGTTAATCGCCTTGGGAGTACTAGTCGACAACTGGGTGGCTCAAAGAGAGATGGTGATGGCCTAATCTAGAGTTTGAGGAGGTCGTGCTGCGCGTAAGCTGGCTATCATGAGTTTTGAAACCTATCTCAATAGGAAGGTATGCTCTCATGTATATATATTATACCGCACTATTATTATTTTTATTATGAGTACACGCTTTTATCGGTAGCTCATGTGCATTCATACATACATTACATGGTGTATTGCATATTGTTGGTTTATTGTTTGAATGGGGATAAAGCCCCAATGAGATGTTGGTTTGTGGTATTGTTTGATTTGTGAATTGCCGGTAGGTAATCACACATGGTTTGTGGATTCTTGTGTAGTCTATATATTTATAGGACTATACTATAGTATAAAGAAAGGGATTTGTGATACATGATAGTACCCAATGGTTTTATAGGGTTACGGCTTTGTCTACTATATTAAGAGCCGGGTATGAATATTCGTATATATATGTATATATATATGAAGCATGAATTGTATGATGATATTTATTGATTTGATATGATACTTGTATATCCTATGGGGATATGTTTAAGGTGATGAATAATATACATCTACGATATTGATTATGATTATTATGCGAGTAGGATACACTCGATAGGTGCGAAAGTTAAGTGTTGCGATCTATGGGTTGATTTTAGTGTGTGAACAAGTATGATGTTTCACCGCAATTTCATTAAAGTTTTGGTGTTTTGAGGACGTTAGAATATACGTCTGTTGTAGACTTGGTCTAGAGCTTAAGAAAGGTTGGATTTGTGAAGTATAGACGTTACGACTACTAGTAGCCGAGTCGATACGCTGGTGACTTCTAGCGAAGCCATGGTTGCTGCTAGGTACACGAGTTTTGTGGTAAAATATGGTTGTTGTTTGTCAAGGTAATAGACCTTGTTACTTGACTTGATTTTATTCGGTTATGTGCATTAGATGTAGGGAACACCTACTTGATGCATCTACATTGTGGTATATTAAATTCGCATTTCATAATTGTTATCTCCTGCTCATTCATTTCCTTAGCGTAGGAGACTATTAAAAAAGGATACTTAAAACCTTTTTATCACGAACCTTGCATCCTTGTAAACGAAAGTTTTTGAATATCCAATTTAGCTGCATCCTAAATTGGTGATCAAAAGTGATTGTTGTTGGACTAGGATTGGTATGAATTGTGGTAGAATTGACTATACCCATTACCAAAAGGAATGGACCTAAATGAAAAGATTTTTCAAAACATTTCATTGTTGCACTCTTATGTGTTCTTACCGCGATAGGGAGATCGCGAGTATTATTTGCGTGGCTTG
Source organism: Codonopsis lanceolata (assembly GCA_013146195.2). Classification (NCBI taxonomy): domain Eukaryota; kingdom Viridiplantae; phylum Streptophyta; class Magnoliopsida; order Asterales; family Campanulaceae; genus Codonopsis; species Codonopsis lanceolata. Next base: position 4,005 of record JABEVN020002341.1, read on the forward strand.
GAATGTCGCCTTGATTGTCTCTCGATTGGTTGAAAATTGCTCTATAGGAAATTATTACTGTGACTTAAGGTCTCAAGATGCATCTAATTTTATGATGTGCCCCTAAATAGTTTTCGTAGTTGAAGGTTATGATGTGCTTGAACTTGTTTCATGTTAAACGTGGGGGTTTGTGTACGAGTTTGGTTAGTATGGTTCACATTCGCGACTCGAATACGAGTCATGATATTTTCAATTTAAAGAGAGTTTAATGTTGTTGTGCTTATTGAAAGGCCTTGAAACCTGAGTTTGGGATCACGGTAGTTAGATCCTCATATACTTGAGTTGGTTATTGTGATGGTAGACTCGGAGACTGAGTCTAGGTTTATGGTTTTTGAGCATCGAGTGTTCACTCGACATTGTGAGAGTTTACCGTAGTGGTTTGGGTATGTCATGTTGGGATTATGACCTAGCATTGGGTTGAGATAGGTTTAGAATTCGGGACGAATTCTTTTTAACGAGGAGAGGATGTAAGATCCCGATTCTGGTTAGCTTGAATTATGCGTGCAAAGCTCGCATTTTCTCTTTCGTTGATTGCTCGTTTGGTTTGTGAGAGAGTGTAAATGTGTATGAGAGATCACATTAAGACTAAAACACTTCTAAGAAATGTCATATAGTGGTTGACTTGTTAAAGTCAAAAGTCGTAACCCGACGATAGTCGAAATGCGACTCGATTGAGAGCTTATTCGGGTTTTGTGTTCTGGACCTCGATTTGGTCCCAGATATTTACATGATGATTAAATAACATGTTTAGATGTGTTAGAATTCTAATTGGATGTATTCCATAAGTCTTGTGAAGTTTTGACGCCTCGAGAATAGCAATTCTCCTTATCGCGTAGTTTGAGATTGAGCCGGGCGAACGTCTCGTCTTTCGGGAAGCTTATTTCTCCTATCACATTGTTTATCATTTGAGAAGCATTCAGGCTTATTTTGTAGCCCTTATAGGTGCTTATAATCATGGGTTATTACATCGCTTCTGGTCTCATTCGGCGTTTAGATAGTAAGTTGTTACGTCCTTGCGTCGGTTTTGCCCAGGTTGTTTCGGTGTGTTTATGGGAGTCTAGACCTAATTTAAAATGGGTTTGAGACTTGGATGGTTTAGTTTAATGTTTGAGGACTTTAAGGGTTCAATTGTGAGCCATTTTGAAGCCTTAAGGCTCGAGGATGCATGCGGGAACGACCAAAATCGAGCAAGGAAGCAAGAAAAAGCCGGAAAGAGATTTCTGGAGGATGCACTCGCATCCCCCATGTATGATGCGACTGCAAGGGTCCCTGATGCAGAATTACGGGATTTTTCAAGTCTTTGTGCGCTGTCCGAATTTTGGCGACTTAATCCCATTCTAAACCCAACTTAAACCCACCTACTTAGCCTAAAACTAGTCCTAATCATTATTAGTGAGATTAGGGGTTGATTAGTGGGTGATTAAGGGGTTGATTAGTGAGGTTCCCGGGGTGTGCTCCCGCGCCCCGCGCGCCCTTGGATAGGGGTGCGCGTACGTGCGGATGCGGGACACCACTGCTCTCGTTCCACCCTCCCTTGTTTAGGGGAAGACGAAATCGAAAGTACGAGAGGAGTGCTGTCTATATTAGCACGTTGGAATGTGTCTCGGTTGCCCTGAGTGGATTTTGTATCCAATATGGGAACTGGTGGTTTTCAATGTCAAGTTATCCCTTATTTCGGGGATACAAGGATATGGGAATGCATTACCCTTCCATTCCCATTCTCCCCTGTTTTCTTTAGGGGAAAATAGAGAAGTGCAAGAAAGGATATTGCAACGCCCCCACTATGGATTTATTGAAAATAGCCATATGACCCGTTCAGATCATTATGGGAGCTATGGATTTCCCACATCAAGTTATCCCTTGTTTAGGGGATACCAGGATATGGGAATGCATCACCCCTCCATTCCCGTATCTCCCTTTTTTAGGGGAGAACAGGAAAGTGCAAAGAGAGAATGTTGCGAGGCCCCACTGGATCTGAAAGTTTTAGAGTCGCCATCTTTATTTTAAGGCAAAAATAAAGAAAACCCAGAAAAAGAAAACCAGAGATTTTAAAAAGCGGGTTCGGAGGCTAAGTTACGAGTTGGGAAGGTGCTAGGCACCCAACTCGCCTTTTCGGTCTCGAAAATGGTTTTTGGCTGAAGTATGCTTATTGTCACATTTATTTAGCAAATAAATAAGGTATTATGATGACAAGGGAAATTTAAACAAATACATTCGTGGCTACATTATTTACGGACTCGCAACCGTCTCCTTCCAATAATTACAAACATATTTAAGAATATTTGGCCATTATAACGGCTCTTTTACATACTATTTCCTAATCTAATCCGGGCAGCACAACGGCTTATATTGACTACATTGTGCCTGATTTAAATAACAACTTTTAAAAATAATAAAAATACAAAAAGTAAATAAATAAATAAATAAAAGCGCCCTTAAAGGCTGTTACCTTTTAGAGCGGCGGTGTGCTCGCTCTGTCCTTCTCGGGAGAGGGAGTCTTTTGTTGTGTGTTTGTTGTTTTGATTTTGGCAGAGTGACGGCTTATATGTGGTAGTTTTGGTTTGTTTGGTTTGGGCAGAGTGACAGCTTAGTTTTTGTGGTTTTGACCTTTTTGGTTGGGCGGAATAACGACTTATAAAGGGTGTTTTTCAGCTCGTTACTGCAGTAACGACTTACTTTGGGATTTTTGGGCCGGGGAAATGAGGTGGATACCTAACAGCTAGGCTAGGGATTACTTATAACTAGTGGATATTTATTTTGGTGGAGTTTGGGCAGGGTTTGGATACTTTAGGGGCTTCCACTCACCTATCTCACACCTCTCGCATTTACTGTCGCTCAAGGAGCGCGAGAGAATTTCTCAGCGCTTCGTTGCGATGAAATTGAGCCCTGAAATGAGGAGCCCGAGCTCTCTATTTATACTGAAGGATGAGGACACGGCCGGAATTCTTGAGTTTCTTCCCCTGCATCAATGACTTGTACCGCGTGCATCACAGCTTGTACATTTCACAATCTGAGAGAGGCAACAGATAAGAGTTTGGTGCCGCCAAGGAGACCCTTGGTGCGGCACCAAGCAGCTTTCCAAGTTTGGTTTTTTGACACTTTCCTCCCCCCGCAGCTTCACTTGCTCATGCATCCTACTTTTCCTTTTGCATTTTCAACCTCAGTAACTTGACATTTGTTAATGTTTCAACAGCTTCTTGATATTTTATGTCATGTCACATATAGGTACGAAATTGGGGTGTCTACAGAGCCCCTCAACGATGGAGTCTACGGGTAACCCAAGGCTTACTGAGTAGACGAACATCGTTGATAAACAATAGACCCTCCAATTTCGTTCAATTATAAAATGGGAATGAGATGCAACAGGTAGTAGTTATAATGCACAAGTAGATAACACAGACCAAACTCCATAACCTGGACAATTTTAGTCGGTTATAACAAGTTATCGTGGTCTTAAGCAGATATGAATTTAAAGTGCTCTGATGGTCGGACCTATTAGTGTAGGCTGCCTACGTATCCCTTAATAAAGGAACTCAGACCAAACGTAGTTCAGGCCAAAACCTAAACTATCACTCGTACAACGGTCGTGCCTACCGTGATAGGATGCCTACGTATCCTTAAACAAGGAATCAGACCGAAACGTAGTTCACACAATTGGGGACTAAATGTGGCGGTGTAAGTGTTGTGGTGTAAGTGCGACAATATAAAATGAGCAAGTGTGGCAAAGCTTTATCAAATGAGTACGACAAGGGTAAATATGTGCTGTGATGGTCGCGTCACCGTGATAGGCCACGTATCCTTAAACAAGGAATCGAGACCAAACGTAGTTCGTCTTGTGGCTATGCGGCATGAATTGTTTCCTTAGGAACTTAGTCTCTACAGGAGAACAAAACCTTTCCCTATGAATCCAGAGCTGTGTACCCCTTAAAGGAAAGTTTTCCAACACAGCGAAAAATGCATGGAATGCTGCCTCCTTAGGAACTTGGCCTTCACCGGAGAACAAGACCTTTCCCTATGAAATCCGAGGCTGTGTACCCCTTAAAGGAAAGTTTCCAAACATCAAACAAATGCACTGTTAAAAAGGAAAATACCTTCCTTTCCTTTACCGTTTGTCATGTTCGCGCAACAAATTGCTGCTGATGTTGCTTTGTCGTCGCTTGCTGCTTTACGCTGTTTGTTGTTGCACTTTGCTGGGGATTTTTCTTTTTATCACTGTTCCAGCCTTCGCTGAAAAATCTTTTTTCCCTGTTCCACTTTGTTTTCGGCTTTAGCTGGAATTTTTTTTTTTTGATGCTGTTGCATTTGTTCTTGTTGCTCGTTCTAACCTTGGTCAAAAACTTCCTTTTTCTCACTGTAGCATCTTTTAGTATCAGTTGATATCATCTTTTCTTTGCTGATGTCTTCTTTTTGCTTCATTTTCTAACTTTAGCTGAAAATTTCTTCTTCTGCCGCCGCATTTGTTCTTGTTGCATGTACCTGAAAATTTTTCTTTCTTGTACATGCATTTCCCCCTCTCCCGATTTTTTTTCATTTTTTGTTTTTTTTTTCATTTTCTGTTTTTTTTTTGATGGTCGTGCCTTCCGAAATAGGCTGCCTACGTATCCTTATTCAAGGAATCAGACCAAACGTAGTTCAGCCCTGCTGGGGATTTTATTCTCTCCTTTTTTTTTCTGCATGCTCGCCACTTTTCTTTATTTGCATGCTTATTACCTCTTTTTGTTTTTCTCTCTTTATTTTTCTGCCTGGAAATACTTCTGATCTGCTAGATTTTAGCACTGTTTGGCACTTTTGAAGCATTCCTGACTTTATTAATGATACATATACATGTCCTATTTATGTCTAAATGATGTAATGATGTATGAAATTTATATGATTTATTTTTACGATGCATGATTAAACTAATGGTCACTATTTGACCTTATTATGCATGATTTATATTATAAATGTAAATGGGGCTATATGATGCATGTTTATGCTGCAGGGACATAGTGAATGCCATAAGAATATTCATTTTTATGACTGGTGGCATTTTATTTTCTTTTTAGCGCACCCCTAATGCAGCTTATTGGATAATAAATGCACATGATGAATGTAGGTACTACTTTTATTTAATGTAAATGTGATGCCTAAAAATTGCAAGATGTCTATTACCATGATGCATGGGTATTCTTTATTCTATCATGTATACGATAATGTAAAATGCAGTACATGTCTTTAAAATGCAAAGCACACTTTAATAATGCCTATAATGCAAAACCATTTATTTAGATGCAAAACAATACATAAAAATATTTTGTTTTTGTTTTTGTTTTTGTTTTTGTTTTTGTTTTTGTTTTTGTTTTTGTTTTTGTTGTTTTTTTTTGTTTTTGTTGTTTTTGTTGTTTTTGTTTTGTTTTTGTTTTTGTTGTTTTTGTTTTGTTTTTGTTGTTTTTTTTGTTTTTGTTTTGTTTTTTTTTTTTTGAAAACCTGTACAAATATTTACAATGCAATATAATTTATATGATGCAAAATTAAATAAACACATGCAGACTCAAGACGCACACACAAAGTAAAGCTATACCGACCTAACGGGTAATGGCACGATGTATTTCCAAAATGGATTTTAAAGGAAAATACCTTCGGGTTCAAGCAGGCTTCCTTTTTTTTTATGAGATGCGGGGAAAGGAAAAGGCAGATACCTCCTTGGCCATATAATTGTTGCAGGGCTATATTTGGCATAAGGCTATTTGTGACGACCCGACCCGGATCTCAATACGAGATCCCAAGGTCGTGCCATCAGGACAAATTAAGAGACAGACAAGCACCTGCTAAGCATAATGGTGCGAGTCAAAAGACGAGCCAACAAGCTCACGATAGGAAGGTAAAGCCATAACGGCAATACGGAAAAATAAAAACCAAAACCTGCGGAAGCAAAACCATAATGGAACCCTAGCTAACAAGCTCCTAAATATAAACAACCAAAGAGATAGTAAATCTCTCGGCCCAAAAATTTGACGCGCGTGACGCAACATTAGACACGCACAACAAACCATCGGCAACCAAGGCCGGCAACTATCAAAATCCCAACCTGATAGACAACCCTCAACGGCTATAACATGCCGGAGGAACAATTCACCATAACCATATAATCAATGCTAAACCACCAACCACACCTCATGACTAAAACTATCGGAGGTAGGAACAACAATATACCACAACTAGAATAAACGAGCCACACATGCTCGAAACGACAAAGGAAATAAATACTAAGGGTACAAATGCTCGGCAATACAACCGGCTCCCAAATACACAACCATAATATAATACTACAATCTACCCAAGTAAAGTCTACATAACTTTACATTCGAGCCTCACAATAAATACAACATAATAATAAATAACTCCAAGCTTTTGACTTGGAAGACCACCTGCTAAAAGTCGTTATCCGAAGCCGCTGCGCGTACTAACGGGATCACTGCACACACTAGGGAAACAATCACACGGAGTGAGTCATAATGACCCAGTAAGTTTCTAAATGCAACATGTGGCATATTATGACATGGCATGGCATAAATGCACAATCATATAAAATCATGGTATCATGCTAGTATACCATCATGAAACATGTACTTAATTTTTAAAGCACATAAATCACATAAACCAAGTAGCATATTATTTTTCATATAAATGCTCATAAATAAACATGTGTAACAGTAAACATATTTCGAACCGTTACAATCAAATCCGGGTTCAAAACCCAACCAACTTACCATGATATCCAATCTCAAACCATGATTCGGCTCAATTCCCAATCATTAATACCTGGGTTTCCTCCCCAAATAATCTCAACTCATCGGTTTCCCTTAATGAGTACTGCTACATTCATCCAGCCTCCGGATGAGAAATGAGAGCTCGATGTCAGGCTAGATGGCATAACTCGAGATCACATCCCACTATTGGCCAAATAGTGAGGAGAAAAAGGACCCAATGCAACGATTCATAGCGATTGTTCCCAAAGGCTATGAATCGTCCCATTGCCGACACAACAACCAAAACCCGCCAGCTGGACTTTAAACCAAACGTTCAAGTAGATATTTACTTGTCTAAACCAATGAGACCAAATTCATTATTATCGGGCTCATTAAATCATGTAGGACATAATGCTCTACAACAACTCATAAACTATGCACATAATTGCACATAAACAAATAGGGCATAATGCTCCACAAAATCTCATAATCCATGCACATGTTTGCATATAACTACGTAGGACATAATGCTCTACTTAAATCTCATAAACCATGCATATAATTGCATAAAAATCAAGTAGGACATAATGCTCTACCAAACATCATGAACAATGCATATATTTGCATATAACCATTATGTTCAACTAACATACAAGTTTAGTTCAAGAACTACTTTATTGAGGTATTCATTATTCCTCAAGTCATTAACCCATTCAAGCATAACTTACAAGCTTAATAAAATATAATGTGAGGTCTTCCATAATCCTCAACTCAAACCAAACCAAGACCACTACGCTAGTCTCAAAATATCCACCAATCAAGACTTATTATTTTAGTCTTTATTTTAAGTACACCGGACTCAATCATAGTCCTAATCGTCATACATGATCGATAACACCAACACCATACTTAAAACATTATGACTACTCCGTAGTCACTTCGCACAAGTGTTTTCATATGTACGCAACAAAAATCCTTGAGAAGAGGATTCTCTCTTAATCTTCTCTTAAATATTCTCGTGACCTTATGTGGGTCTCTATTGTCCCATGCTCTAGCAAGCATGCTTAAAATGTATTCTAGTCAGTCTCCAAAACATAAGTGTCGCCATAGGACACAATCAAAAACCCGGTGTGCACAAACACAACCCAAGCAAACCCAAACATTGTAGGGTTTCAACTCAAGGCTCTTTATCATTTTATTGGCCTTATTACGACTCTGTTGAGTCTTACTAACACATTTCATTCTTTATGTGTTCTATAAATTCACACCGTAATAATTTCTTAAGGTTTATAACCAAATCTCAATAGTCACTCGGGCTTAATTCCCAAGACTAAAAATCCACAAAACACATCTCAATCACTAATCATTAAAGTTTGGAAGTTATGTTCTTCATTCCCTTAACCAAACAAAATCCAATTATCGTAGGATTTCAACCCAAGTTCAATTAGCACTTAATCGAATTTACAATGACTCCGTCGAGTCCAATCTACCCTTTTCTAAAATTTAAGGGCATAGAGGCCATGGGTCCCAATTCCCCCAATATCCATAACTATCAACAATAGCCATCATCCCGGGTTCGTTTAACTCACATAAACCCAACAAAACCTTCACTAATTCAACATAGAATAAATTCATCATTTTGAGCACAATTTCATTTAGCTCACTTTACCAATCATAATTCCCAACTCATGATTAAATCATACAACATGGTTTAATATACTCTAATAAGCATATAAAACATAGTAATCAAGCCCACATCAATAATTTTGCAAGCTAAACCAAATTTGGGCAAAACATCCTCCAAGTATCTCAACCAAACCAACATCAAAACTCATGGATAGTCAACATAATGAAGTTCAATAGACTAGTTAGAACATGAATTTCACATATATCATGGTCTCACATAGGTCAATTAAGCTCTATCATCAATTTGTAAACCTAGGGTTCATGCTTCTTCTACAAACCCTAACAATGGCTTCCATTGACCTCACATAGCACAAATGATTGTTTCCCTAGGGTCAATGGAGCCCAAAAGAAGAGGAAGAGAGGTAGAAACTTACCTCAAATCATCCCCTACAAGCTGCCATTCCCGAAATTCCAAGAGGGGAGGTTGTTCTTCTCACCTTCACTTCAAATCCATGGTGTAGATTGGGGAAGGAAGAACCCTAGCCATGGCCTCCCAAGATAGAACCCTTCAAGCCCTAGAAATCACTTCTTTATCAGCTCTCTCACGTTTTGAGGAGTGCTTGCGAAGATGGGAGGAGATGTCGATCTGTTGGTGAACAAATGAGAAAGAGCAATCTGTTTTGGGTTTAAATAGGGGGGATTGACTCTCTTAATCAACTCACTAATCCACCTCTAAAACCTCTAATAATGTTTAGGACAAGTTTTAGGTTAAGTAGGAGGGTTTAGGTTAGGTTTAGAATGGGTTTAATTGGGTAGAAATTGGTCAACAATTCAAATTTTCCAAAAATCCCGTAACAGGCTGCCCAGGACCCCTTGCGGTCGCATGGGCCTTGTATGAAGCGACCGCTTCACACTATTCACAGCAAAAACTCCTTTGTTGATTCCTTGCTCGGTTTCGGTCGTTCCCGCATGCATCCTCGAGCCTTAAAGCTTCGAAATGGCTCACAATTGAATCCTTAAAGTCCTTAAACATTAAACTAATCCATCCAAGTCTCAAATCACTTTTAAAGTAGGTCTAAACTCCCATAAACATCACCCGAAACAGCCCGGGGCAAAACCGACGCAAGACGTAACAACTTGCTATCTAAACGTCGAATGAGACCGCAAACCGACGGGTAATAACCCATGATTATAAGCACCTATTAGGGATACAAAATAGGCCTGAATGCCTCCCAGATGATGCTCAACAGATAGGGGAAATAGGCTCCCGAAAGACGAGACGTTCGCCCGGCTCAATCTCAAACTACGCGATAAGGAGAATTGCTATTCTCGAGGCGTCAAAACTTCACGAGACTTATGGAATACATCCAATTAGAAGTCTAACACATCTAAACATGTTATTTAATCATCATGTAAAGATCTAGGACCAAATCGAGGTCAGAAACACAAAACCCGCATAAACTCTCAATCGAGTCGCATTTCGACTATCGTCGGGTTACGACTTTTGACTTTAACAAGTCAACCACTATATGACATTTCTTAATAGTGTTTTAGTCTTAATGTGATCTCTCATGCACATTTAGACTCTCTCACAAACCAAACGAGCAATCAACGAAAGAGGAAATGCGAGCTTTGCACGCAATTCAGGCTAACTGGGAATCGGGATCTTACACTATTTTCATAATCCCTGCACTTTTCTTCATAATCAGACAAGGCAGTAGTGAATGATCGGGATCCAAGTCGTCTGGCTGTTTCAGGACAAATGGCAACGCAGATGATGAATAGGGCGAGGACACTTCTGGTGCTTCTTATTCTGATGAGACTGAGCCTCTTCTGTGCCTTGTAGAAAAAGTATATGGGACCGGCCGGACGGATGCCACAGACATTGATAGACTGCTCCGGGGCTTAAGCTGCAAATGAAGGAATAGTTTTGGGGGAAACAAAGGGGGTATAGGCAATAATAGATATGTACAGGCAATTAATGTATAACCTAAATTTCTTTAGCAATTATTCCTAAGTTGCACCTTAGGACCTGTAATATTATATTTAGTGTTTTATTGTGAGCTTATGTCGTGGTTTTTTTTTCTTCTGTCAGTCGATCCCCTTTGCCTGCTGAAGACTGGAGGTAAGATGCTGAGGTTTCAAAGAGTGTCTTCCCTCTCCTTATTCTCCTGATATATATTGATTATTTGGCTCTAACTTTTGCCTAGGCCGCCCTTTCGGGTTTTCGACCTAGCGAGCCCTTATTTTTTTATTATGAATAATTTTTTTTTGTGTGCTCTAATTTTTTCCTAGGCCGCCCTTTCGGGTTTTCAGCCTAGCGAGCCCTTATTTCTCCTTTTTTTTGTATATATATTTTTTATATGCCCTAACTTTTGCCTAGGCCGCCCTTTCGGGTTTTCAGCCTAGCGGGCTGGAGAGGGAAGCACTTGTTGGATGGAGTGTCTCAAACATAATACCTTTTAAGCTCATTGAGATTGGAGGGCTGAACAAGGTCTTCTTTCCTAGCTTGTGGGGAGTACGGCATCTCCTGACCGGATCCTTTTGACAATATACGGCACATCGTGGAAGAGAGGGGTAGCAGCCTTTGATAAGTAGCCCCCAGCATTTTCTAGCCCAGATGGCATGACATGATAGCAGTAGGTCCCCCAAGGGGTGGTGAATGGGGTCTTTTCATGGTCTCCTGCTGCCTTTGATTTGACTATAACTCAGCATGCCATTGATGAAAAAAAACTGTTGGACTTGGGAATGATCACTTTATTGGACAGCCAGATCGGGTATTTTTTCTTTCTTCTTCTTTTTTTTTTTTTTTTTTGTGTTTGTTTTTTACCCGAATGAAGTTGACGTGTGGCTGTTTCATGCTTTTTTTTTTTCAACTTGTAGTGACCATTCTGGCTTGATGTGGTGGAGCTATTGTCTGATTGGCTGAGTATCCGGACATATGGGGATCCGGTGTTTGGCTATGGCTGGGTCTACCCCTGACACATCTTCATAGGAACAGGTAAGCATGTCCACGAACTCTGTGAGGAGATCCATAAGTGTTATTCTTTTTAGAGTCTTGCAGGGAGTTGCCGATTTGACTTCTTTTGATTTCCTTATTCAGCCCCAGATTGATAGTGGATCAGTCTTCAGTTGCTGTTGGTGAATGTTGTTGTCCCTGGTGCTCGACTGACTTTTCAAGCTCAAGCAAATATTTTTTTATTTTTTGGGTCATATTAAATGACTCATCATTATAATTATTTGATGCATCTTTTAATTCAGGTGCAACTAAGAAATAAGCAAAGACGTTTAGATTATTATTAAAAGCACACTATAAAGGGTTAATTACATTATTGAGGACCTGGGGTTTGAGATCCTCAATTTTATGGAGCGGATTGGTAGATGACCAGATCCGTAAGGCTAGGGAAAGGAATAGGGGTAATATATCTGAAGTAGTCCACCAGGTCTGTGGGTGTCAAAAGTGGGCCGGTTGTAGTATACTAGTCCTGCTGTGGCTTATTAGAAATAGGCTCAAACTCAGCAGGGAGCATTTTTTTTTTAGAAGTGCCTTTATCCATCATACCCAGGAAACTGTCCCCCCAAATTTTCATTAGAAACTTCTTGGTTAGGGATTCTAAGCATCATGGTTTTCAAATTTTCGATGTCAGCCTCCATTTTGGCGGGCGGGAGAGTTGGGTTTTGGTAGATACTGGCAGGGTTAGGGAAGGCTGGGTTAATTTCTGGTTGTGGTACCTGGTAAGGATTTTGAGCTGGATATAGATATTAGGCTGGTAGATTTTTGGTAGGATAGGGATATTGGGTTGGATAAGGATTCTGGGTAGAATATGAATTTTGGGTAGGATAGGGATATTGGATTGGGTAAGGATTTTGGGTAGGATAAGGAGGGTATAATGAAAAGGGGTTAAAATTTTGGTAATGATAGGTATTTGGTGGGTTGGTGTTTGGCTGGGAAATTGGATTTGGAGGAACATGGAAGGTTGATGCTTCTTGGGGGACTGCATGGGAAGAGATTACCTCACTTTCTGCTGCCATACTGCTCGGATCTGTACTCTCTTTACTGATTCTGCCCTTGTCTGATATGATAGTGATACCCTCTGTTCTGATTTTTGCACTTATTTCCCGTATCAATCGGCCAGTACTATTTCTATCTTTCCAAATTTGGGCCAGGTTTGTGAGGAAAGTGGGTTATGGAGGTATCAGGAGGCTGGTTGAAGGCTTTCTGGGTTTGGAGTACATCGTGCCTTTATTAGTATGTTTTATTTTAATTGTTTGACCTACAATTGACCGGATAAGCACCTGCTTTATTTTGACGGTCTCAGGACTTTTCCTGGAACAGTGGATTCTTTTTCCAGAGTATAGGACCAACGTGTTTCACCTACCTTTCGACTCCCAGATCGGATCGGTCCCGCGGCGAAGGGCCTATACTCTTTCCAGGATCCACCATTCGAAATGGTCTAGGTCGAGCATCAGAGAATAATAAATCAACCCCTGTTTATTATTTGTTATTTTTTTTTTGTTGCGCAATTTATTTTTCTTTTTTTTCATCATTTTTTTTACTTGCGCATTTTTTTTATATATTTTTTTTGACTTTTTTTTAATATATCTTTTTTTTTACAGGGGCTGATTCACGATTCAGAGATGCAAAAACCGGTCGGTCAATGAAGTGTCCTGAGAGTCTATATGCATTCTAACGTTGGCTCATGCAGGGGGTATGCTGGCCATGGTGTAGGGTAACAGTTCGGAATATAGCTATATGCATGTGCGTGTGTGTGATATCTAGAAAGCAGTAAAATCTTTATTTATTTACAAATATATAAACAGAAAAATAAAACATATATGGCCTGTCTTTAGGGGTGGCAATTTAAGGCACGGCACGTTTGACCGACACGAACACGGCACGAAATTATAGGGTTTGGGCCAGGGCTTATCGGGTTCGGGCCGTTATCGTGCCGGCCCGATAAGGCACGTTAAGATTCGGGCCGTTATCGGGTTTTTATCGTGCCAGCCCGATAAGCACGAAAAAAATAGGTATAAATACTAAAAACCCTAAAAGAGAAACTAATCAAACTATTAACTGTTGTGTTGTGTAAGCCGTAAGGAGGCGGAACTTCTTGAAGAGTGAAGACGGAAGCCGGATCTCTCGATCTCTCAGTTTCTCAGTCTCTCGTCTCTCACTCTCTCTCTCTCAGTCTCTCTACACACTACAGATCTGAAGACGCAGTCAAGCAGCTTCTTGAAGACGGCACTCCGCACTCTCAGTCTCTCGTCTCTCACTCTCTCGTCTCTCACTATCTCTCTAGTCTCTACAGATCTGTTGTGTAAGGACTAAGGAGGCGGAAGCTTCTTCTTGAAGACGAAAGCCGGAAGGGTAACTGGGTAAGGACCGTAAGGTAAGTAATCTCACTCTCTCTCTCTCATAAATTCACTCTATCTATTACACAGTCGAGTTTTGACAGCCATGAGTATGCTTTGAAGTTTGAATGAAAGTCAATTATATGTACATGTCTGAACTCTGAAGAAGTCAAGCAAGACTTATTTGAATGAAGCTACTGGTGCAAGACCTTGGGAATATTAATTAAGTTTGTAGCACTACCACACAAAAGTAAATTAATCGAATTGCATTTAGAAAAGGTCAAAATTGGTTTCAATCAGTAACAAATTGAAAGAAAGTGTGGCAAGTTGCGAGGGATCTCTCGAATATGGTTTTGGGGATGTTTAGTATTCAGTGGGTGATGCCCAGTACTGTCAAAGACCTTCTGCTGTGTTGGTTGCTTTTCAAGCGGAGGAGGAGATATCCCATTTGGGAGACGGTCCAGGTCCCTCTTGGTATTTGATGTATTATTTGGAGAGAGTGGAACAGCAGAGCCTTTGATAATGTTGAGAGAACGGTGGATCAACTGAAGGCTTCTCTTTTGCGAATTCTCTTTCATTGATGCATATAGGCAGATCGTTCCTATAATTCTTTTGCGGATTTTGTGTGTAGCTTTAGCCTTGTGTAGTTAGTTTTGTATACGCCAGTGTACAAAGAATGCGTCTCCCTTTTGGCGCTCTTAGTTATTAATATATATTTTTACTTATTAAAAAAAAAGTAGTTTACTGAACAACATTATGAGTGTTGCTTAAAGTTGTCTTACCTTGTGTGGTCAATGAAGTCGCTTACACAATATTAGTTTTCTGGAACGAATGGCAAAGAGCAGATATCCTGAACTTGAAGGTAACTGTTGCTCTGCCTCAACTTGCCACACTTTAATGAAAGCCCTGTTTATAGATGCCACGTGCACCATTTTTCATGGTGCTTTGGAAGGCTGATACATTATGCAGTTCTGTTCTTTATTGCTACATTTAATTAATTCTCTAATTTCTCTTGCTTGAACAGATGCATCCCTAATTGGCTGATACAAATTTTTATCCTATTAAATATTTTCTTTTTGTTTTTGTTTTTAATTCTATACAGAGATCAAGTATGGATGACCAAATAAATTTGAGTGACGTTGATGGTGATGATGTTGTCGAGATGGATGCCGAAACGTTCACCACCACATCTACAAATGAGCCAAAAAAAAAAACAAGGAAGCTTCGATCAAATGTTTGGAAAATCTTTGAGAAGATTCCATTACAAGAAGACAACATTCAAAGAGCAAGGTGTAAATTATGCAAAAATGTCTACAAAGCTGATAGCAAGAATGGAACTGGCACATTAAGCCGTCATATGAAAAATTGCCCAAGAAGAAATGCACGTGATGTGGGTCAGCTACTCCTTGGTGGGGATCAAGGTTCGATGGCTTTGAAAACATGTAAGTTTGATGCTGAGCATTTTCGCGAGTTAGTAGCTACTGCTATTGTCATGCATGATTTACCATTTCAGTTTGTTGAGTATGATGGGATTCGAGCATGTTTTGATTATTTGTATCCAAATCTTCATCAGTGTGTCTAGAAACACAATTATAGGCGATATTCTTGCTATGTATGCAAGAGAAAAAGTTAGGATGCAATCTATGCTAGAATCAGCTCCTGGTAGGATTTCTTTGACATCTGATTGCTGGAGTAGTATCACCACGGATGGTTATCTAAGTCTTACGGCTCATTTCATTGATATCAATTGGAGTTTGCAAAAAAGGGTGCTTAATTTTTGTTTTTTACCTCCTCCACATAGTGGTGTTGCTTTGTGTGACAAAATCATTTCATTGGTACGTGAGTGGAATATTGATAGCCGAATTTTCTCTTTGACTTTGGACAATGCTTCTGCTAATGATGTGTCTGGGATTTGTTGATGAATCATTTCAAAGGATCACTTGTTGCAAATGGAAAACTTTTTCATGTTCGTTGTTGTGCACACATTGTTAATTTAGTGGTTCAAGAGGGATTGAAAGATATTGATAAATGTGTGCATAAAGTTCGTGAAAGTGTTAAGTATGTGAGGGGGTCTCAATCAAGGAAGGTAAAGTTTTTGGAGGTTGTGAGTCAAATGCAATTGGACTCTAAAAGAGGTTTGAGACAAGATGTGGCAACAAGATGGAATTCTACTTACCATATGCTTGAAAGTGCTTTGTTTTATCGACGTGCATTTTGCCATCTAGCATTACTTGATTCAAATTATAAGCATTGTCTTGATGCATTAGAGTGGGACAAGGTAGAGAAGATTTGTGATTTCTTGGCTTTGTTTTATGAGATAACTAATATTTTTTCTGGAACAAAGTATCCCACTTCGAACTTGTATTTTCCGTGTGTTAGTACATGTTATGAGTATTTGCAGGAGCCGAAAGTGATGATGTGTATGTCAAGGATATAGCCTTAAGGATGCTTCCAAAATTTGAGAAGTATTGGTCTGGAGTTTAGTTTGGTTTTGGCATTGGCAAGTGGTTGTAGATCCTGTATAAACTTGATTTTGTGGATTTTGAATATGAAGAGATCTATGGTTACCGTGCTTCTCCTCGCATTTTGAAAGTCAAGGAGACTTTGTTTAGTTTGTTTGCTCAATATGAAAAGAGACCCGATTTGAATCATGTTCGTGAATCTAGCAATCCCATTTGTGTAATTCCAAGGAAACTTCTAACATTTTACGAGATGAAAGAAAAAAGAAGTTGATGGTAATTTTTCTATTCTTTTGATCTTTTCTTATTTTTATTTGTTACTCTTAAGTTTTCCAATTTTTAATTAACTCTTTTAGTACAACTTGTTTTTTGTTTTTCTATAGAAATTCAGGACATTTAATAATGATGGTGCTTTTGGTGTTCACAAATCTCAATTAGAGCTTTATTTGGATGAGCCAAGATTGAATTGTGAAGACCATCTAGATATTCTTGATTATTGGAGATCAAATCAATATCGGTATCCTGAAATTGCAGCTATGGCTCGAGATATTTTATGCATTCCAGCTTTCAACTGCTGCATTCAAGCATCATTTAGTGTAGGAGGACGAGTACGATCAATATCGTAAAACAAACCAAGCACAGTTGAGGCAATAATATGTACAAGAGATTGGCTATTTGGTGATAAATGTTAATCTCTTACTTCTTTAATTTGCAAACAAGCTTTAACTGCAATTTAATCTTCATTACAATGTATTTTTAGTTTCTTGCTGATAATATTTATGAATGCATGTAGATCATCACTGTTGAAGACCGAAGAGCTCACCAAGATATCATGAACTTGATATTAATGATGCCGATGATCCTTCCCCAGACCGTGCTCTAGTTTGGGTAGCACATCTATCAATGTAAGTAAAATTTTGAATAATTGGTACTTATTTAAATTTGATTAAATCATATTGTTTGATATTTTAAGTTTTTTTTTAACTAGCTTTATGACATCTATTGAATAGGTTGGTGAACGTTGAAGGGATTGAATCATCTGATAAACGAATGAAGTTGAAGTTTTAACCGTGGATCATTTGTGTAATCTTTAGACATTTTTGTAATCTTTTTAGACTATGTTTGTGATTTCTAGTTTAGTTGTTGACTAGTGGGTTTGGTACTTTTGGATCTTTGGTGCATCAATTCCTACGCTACCGCCCTATCATTCGTTCATTCCCACTTTCTAATTTCTAGTTTTAAATTGTTGAATAGTTGGCTAGTGATTTTGTATTTTTTGTGTAGTTTGTATGTTTTGTTTGTATGTTTTGTTTTGTATGTTTTGATAGATAATTTATTTTAGAAATTTATAATTATTTTTATTTTAAAATCTTGCCTAACGGGCTTATCGTGCCTAACGGGCTTATCGCGGCTCAATAAAAAAACCGAATTGACCGTTTTTAGCTTAACGTGCTTAACGTCTTGTCTTGCGTGTTTTCGGGTTTTTTTCGTGCCGTGTTTGGGTTTGGTTTTAGGCACGATAACCTTATCGTCTTGCGTGTTAGTGCCTAAGCTTATCGTGTCGTGCCCTTATCGTGCTT
>JABEVN020002342.1:0-21779 GCA_013146195.2 Codonopsis lanceolata
TTTTTATATTTTTTTTTTTATAAAACAGAAAATTAAACTAAAAACTAAATTAAATTAAAACTACGCTACCTACAAACTAACTACGTGAACTAGCTTGTCCCTAAGGCCAAAAAACTTGATCGATGTTTTATTTAATCTATTTCCTTGCGTGTACAAGACTATTATAGAATAGACTCGAAGCAAGGGTCGAACCCACAGAGACAAGTGATCAACAATGCGATTATAGATAGCAAATTATTAACCTAAGGGGGTTTTATGTTTAATTCTACTCTAAATTACTAGTTATAGATGTTAACTAATTAGACAAGAATAACAGCATATGAAGATCTTATGGTGAGTGGAAATCTAGGATTCTCGGGTTTCACTTTATATCTCCTTTATGTTCAATTCATAATAATGTCATTCAATGTCTTGGGTTCGCTCACTAAAAATAGATATAGTCTTGAACAATTGGTTCATTCCTCCATCCCCGCAAAATTCACCCATTCTATATCCTAAGCATAGAACTATCAATCTAGCTGTCACTCTAGATTTATGATCTATCTGTCACCTAGATCATGTAAGAACCTGGTCCTAACTTTATCACTCGTGCTCGATAGGTCCAATTTATTGTGTTGTGAGCCGCTGGTACGACATATGCACTCATTCAGCGCACTTATCCGCACCTCTAAGCCTTTATTATTTGCATTACATTCATTTGTTCAAAGCAAAATAATATAGTTGATAAACAACACAATCAACAAGCATTGAATAGACATATATATATATGAATCAAACATAAATTCGATACAAGTTACCTCCCACCTCCTAGATTAGAGATGATTTAGTTCATCATAGACGATGAACAAAGACATGAGATGATGAAAGGCATGATTTGATCTTCAATACTTGAAATTACAAACCTAACTATGTTATACAATCTAAAACTACCTAAAATCTATGTAAAGAGAGCTTCCAAATGCCTCATGCTTAAGCTCGGACTGACTTCTATATATACCTGGAGTTGTGATTGACGAATGATCTGTGAAAACCGAAAGGTCGCATTCTCGCTTACCTCATGTCGCAGCAGTGTCGGGATACCTTGGCGTCCGCAAGTTCTCCAAAGCGGGTGGCTTTGATTCTTTGATAGCCGACTCAGGGCCTATATTGCCTACCTTGCGTCGCAGTGTCCGAGACACCTTTGCGTCCGCAAGGTGTCCAGATTGGCAGCTTTCGTTTTTTCTTCAATTTCTTTTCCTTGTAATTTGCACTTAAAACCCCGAGTCGCCAGATTTTCACAATAATCCCAAACTTACAAAACTCACCGAAAACATATATTAGTACCAAAAGACTCGTGAAATAGCATAATTTAAGTCACAGAGTATATAAAATGATAAAATACATCGATCGAAGGCACCTTATAAAGCATCTTCTTAGAGGAAAGTTTATGAACTAAAGATACCATAAACTAAAACAAGGGTATAGGACTCAAATCTCTTGTTCAAAGGAAGACACACATATGTGAAAATTCAAGCCGATTCTATGAATCATGCTCACACCCTCAATAAAATTACCAAACAAAAAACTGTTGAGCCTTACTTTCAACAAAGATCATTTATTTTCAATGTAACCATAAAATTTTTCCAAATGGTATCACAAGCAATCCTTATTGAACTACCTTAAAAACATATACTTACTTAAGGATTTGCTACTCTTGCTTGCCAAAACATTCTTTCAGCTTTTATATGAATCTTAATGAAAGCAAGCAAGAACCCAAACCTTTTTAGATCTTGTCCAAAACTTCTTCAAAAAAATACTAAGTGATCTAAATTAAGCTTTTTACTATTGCTTTAATTGCTCAAGATTTTGATTTATCGAGTCCGTAATAGCAATACTAGGATCGATGTTTTATTTAATCTTTTTCCTTGCAAGTGGACAAGACTATTATAGAATAGACTTAGGAAGCAAGGGTCGAACCCACACAAGTGATCATTTAACGAACAGGCGATTATTGATAGCAAATTATTAACCTAAGGGGGTTTTTATGTTTAATTCTACTCTAAACTACTAGTTATAGATGTTTAACTAATTAGACAAGAATAACAGATATGAAGATCTTATGGTGAGTGGAAATCTAGGATTCTCGGTTTCACTTATATCTCCTTTATGTTCAATTCATAATAATGTCATTCAATGTTTTCGTCTCACTAAAAATAGATATAGTCCGTTGAACAATTGGTTCACCTCCATCCCGCAAAATTCATCCATTCTATATCCTAAGCACAGAACTGTAATCTAGTCGTCACCTAGATTTATGATCTATCTGTCACCTAGATCATGTAAGAACCTCGGTCCTAACTTATCACTCTCGTGCATCGATAGGTCCAATTTATTGTGTTGGTGAGCCAACAGTACGACATATGCACTTGGTCATGCATTATCCGCACCTCTAAGCCTTTATTATTTGCGATTACATTCATTTGTTCAAAGCAAAATAATATAGGGTTGATAAACAACACAATCAACAAGCATTGAATAGACATATATATAAGAATCAAAACATAAATTCGATACAAGTTACCTCCCACCTCCTAGATTATGGATGATTTAGTTCATCATAGACAATGAACAACACATGGAGATGATGGATACATGATTTGATCTTCAATACTTGAAATTACAAAATCTAACTATGTTATACAATCTAAAACTACCTAAAATCTATGAAAGAGAGCTTCAAATCGCCCCTCCTCTGCTTTGGCTCGCATCGGCTTCTATATATACTCTGGGAGTTGTGATTGGATCGAATGACGTGTGAAAATCCGAATAGGTCGCATTCTCGCCTACCTTGCGGTCGCAGTGTTGGATACCTTGGCCCGCCAAGGTCTCCAAGTGTGTGCTTTTGATTTCTTTGTTTCTTCTTTTAGACGAGTATGCCTACCTTGCGTCGCAGTCTGAGGCACCTTGCGTCCGCAAGGTGTCCCATTGACAATTTCATTCTTCTTCATTTCATCCTTTTTGGCCCTTCTTGAAATTTGCACTTAAAACCCCGGAGTTTCGCGTATTTTCACAATAATCTGAAACTTACAAAACTCACCAAAAACATATATTAGTACTCAAAGACTCGTGAAATAGCATAATTTAAGTCATAGAAGTATATAAAATCGACGTATAAAATACATCGATCAAATACCCCCAAACTTGAACTTTGCTCGTCCACGAGTAAACAAATAAACTTATAAATACAAAAGCATATAAATAACAAAAATTAAAATCTTTTTGTGAGGGTGACACTATTTACACTCCTCTATAAACCCACAAACTCAAGGAGACTCTTTCGAGTGACTCGACTATGCAGATAAATACAAAAACAGATAAAACTAAACTAAAAATAAAACATAAAATCTTTTTGGCTTCATCTCAAGTTATAAGTGTACGGCATGCAAGTAATCTCAGTTTGGTGCTCACCACATATATGCAGGCTTAGTCATATAAGACCAACTAGTCTTTTCTTAAGACTGCTACTACTTTTAATTTCTCCGTGTGTGTGTGATCACCAGTCTTAAAGAATATCTTAACTAAAACAATTTTATTAAGCTAAACACCACATTCATATGAAAATCAAAGTTTAATAGAAAATCATGCATTAAGAATTATGAAATCTACCATCCAAACCCTGGCCGCACATGCATTTAAAGGTCCCAAGGATTTAAAAGACTTATACATCCATCCCATGCACTTCTATGTATGACATACAATGCTCTCTTATCCCAATGACTTGTAATAGCTAAGATTATGCTAACACAGTGAGCTTTAGGGTGAATAATAGTGATTATGAAGTGTGTGATCAATTTCATGTTACTCACTTGACAATAAAAACAACATAAGCATTGGCAAGAAGATCATTAGATCTTTATAAGCTTGTAATGTAAGGCCAAGATGTTGGGGGATTTGATGGAAAGGGATTGGAATTCAAAGTGAGAGAGTAAGACTACCCTTTATCCCTCATACTTCCAAGCAAAAGGAAGTTTTCCCTATTTAGGCTAGGACCTGCAAAGACTACAAGTGGAGGGGTGCTTTCTGTAACTTTTAAGTTTTCTTTCCCCCCCCCCAAACTTGTTTTGGGCAATAAATCTTCTAAAAATATCACATCATTCTAATCGAGAATTTTTTTCTAACATATTTTCTCTTGAAAGCTATGCTTCCATTTGAATCTTTGTTTACACTCTTCTTTTTCCGTTTCATTTTTCGTCAACACATGAAATTTTTTTTTTTTTCGACGACGGAAAGAAGAAGTCTTCTGAAAAATGGCCTAACTGAAAAGAAGTGGTCCTCTTAGAATCAATTTCCCACCCACATCCTACTCTCTCAAAGGGTAGGCTAAAAGTGTATAGGCTTTTAGGGTTAAGTTAATGTGGGTAATAGAAATGATGGCGAATGGGGGTTTCAATAGTGTGCTTAGCACACTCCATTCTTTATAATAAAGCTCAATGGGGACACTAGGGATATATTTAGTATAGGTCAGGGAATATTTAGGCTCTAACGATCCAAAGATGGCCTAAGTCATTTCTTAATGCCAAATGCTCACATAGTATTTAAAGCAAGTAAGACAACACAAAATATCATATCAACTATGGGAATTGGGGTTGAGTGTTTAGCATCACTGGATTTCACATAAGCATTCGCTAAGACAGATGGTAGGGACAATTGAGACTAACATGCAAACACGGTTCGAAAGTGTGCTTGAGATATATAAATGAGAAAAATCCAAGGGATCTAACTATCATGCAATTGACCCTAAGTTACAATTTAATGCAACAATTATGTTCGAATGGCTATGCATCATATTCTTGTGCATATCTTGTTGAAGTGAACTAGGTGTTATAAACTTTATAAAACTATTCTAATTAATCCATAATTATGACTGGTGTGTGTGCATGAAGAATTTGGAGAAAAGTAAAAGTTTCGCAAAATTAAGTAAATTCCAGAGGGATCTATGGACTAACTATGCGGTTCATTGCACTAATCTCCTCATTGACTACGACTAGCATTACCACACCTAAACTCGAGGATGAATATTTTGAATTAATTTATATATATATATATATATATATTTTTAAGAAATTAGGAAATTTGGAGGTGATGACGATGACACAATTGATGATGGGTCCCCATAAGAGGAATCCACGAGTATCCAAAAGGAGTGTATTCTGGTCAAGGCAACACCTCCGAAAATCAGAAAAAATAAAAACAAGAAAAATAGGGTGAAGAGTTAAATGGTCATCGAGAAAAGAAATTTTCTTTCACCCTAAAAACATAGCCCAACTCCATTCCTCGTTAGGCTAGGACCTGCTAAGACTAAAAGTTTTAAATCCCCCCCCAAACTTAATTTCTATTTTGTCCTCAAAATAGAGGAACATATGAGAGGATTGATGGGGTAGGACAAATATCAAAAGGACGTATCAGGTTCACCTAACGAACGAGGATGTAACTTGGGCCTCGACTCACGGTGAGTCGGGCGGAAATAACGAACGAGGACGAAACTCGGGGATCGTGCCAGGAGGGAGTCCATACAAATTGGACAGATTCTGTCCCACAGTGTTGGCCCAACCGAAAAATTCAGTCTGGTCGGCACGCATTTGGGCCAACTGCTGGCTCATCATATCATTTAGGAGGACAGTTTCCTCCAGCCTGTTGGAGATCTCCACGAGTGGGTCCTCCTCTTCTCTCTTCCCTCCTCTTGAGGAACCCTCACTCTCTGCCGTTATTATACGCAAACTCGGCTAAAGGTAAGTGAGAATCCCAGCTTCCCTTGAAATCCACGGCACAAGCTCGAAGCATATCCTCCAAAATCTGAATCAATCGCTTGACCGACCATCCGCTTTGCGGATGAAAAGCTGATGAAGTCTAATTTGGTCCCCAAAGCTTCTCGCAACGCTTGCCAAAATGGATGTGAACCTCGGATCTCTATCAGACACAATACTAACCGGTACGCCATGAAGTCTCACGATCTCCTGAATGTACAAAGCTGCTAACTGAGTCAACGAATAAGTGATAGCTATAGGAATGAAGTGTGCAGACTTAGTCAATCTGTCGACTATAACCCAAACTGCATTAAAACCTCTCCGTGTGCGCGGTAACCCTGTCACAAAATCCATAGTAATGAACTCCCATTTCCACTCAGAATCTCAAGTGGTTGTAGAAGTCCCAAGCAGCCTCGATGCTCAGCTTTAACCTGCTGACAAGTCAAACACCTCGACACATACTCCGCAATTTCTCTCTTCATACCCTTCCACCAAAACTGTCTTTTCAAGTCCAAGTACATCTTCGTGCTCCCCGGGTGAATGGTATACCTCGATTTATGAGCCTCATCAAGAACCAACCTCTTCAAGTCATCATTAGAAGGAACACAAATTCGACCTCGAAATGTCAAAGCACCCTCACTATTAATCACAAAATCAGGCGATACATTCTCAGCCAACCCATCAAAAATTTTCTTCAATTCCGGATCATTCCTTTGCGCTTCTTTAATCTTCCCAAACAAGACTGGTGTAGCACGAACATTCGCGAAAATCACACCTTTATCACGAACACTAGGACTCCAATCTCGCAAGTCTTCCAACATCTTCCACTCCTTAACCATCATACACGACATATGAACCTTTCTACTCAAGGCATCCGCTACCACATTTGCCTTCCCCGGATGATACAAGATAGTACAATCGTGGTCCTTTAGTTTCTCCATCCATCTTCTTTGCCTCATGTTCAACTCCTTTTGGGAAAACAAGTACTTCAAACTTTTGTGGTCGGTGAAGATCTCAAATTTAGCCCCATACAAGTAATGTTTCCACTTATGCAACGCGAAAATAATCGCAGCCAACTCCATATCGTGTGTCGGGTAATTCTGCTCGTGAATCGACAACTTCCTCGACGCATAGGCGATAACTCTACCATTCTGCATCAACACACAACCCAAACCTTCCTTAGAAGCATCACTATAGATCACGAAATTATCTCCTCCACTAGGCAAAGCCAAAATAGGTGCCGACGTCAACCGCTTCTTAAGCTCTTGAAAGCTAACTTCACATTTCTCGCTCCAAACAAAAGGCACATTCTTTTGCGTCAGCTTCGTCATAGGAGTCACAATCCGAGAAAATCCCTCAATAAATCTTCGGTAATAACCCGCTAGACCCAAGAAACTCCGAACCTCGGTAACCGAACTAGGCCTCTTCCAATTCGTCACCGCTTCAATCTTAGAAGGATCAACGGCTATCCCGGCGCTAGAAATAATATGCCCTAAGAAAGATACTTCCTCAAGCCAAAAGGCACATTTGCTAAACTTGGCGTAAAGCTGCCTCTCTCGAAGAATAGACAATACAATCCTCAAATGTTTCTCATGCTCCTCCCGAGATTTCGAATATACCAAAATATCATCAATAAAGACTACAACAAAGCAATCAAGATAACTGTGAAAAACACGGTTCATCAAATCCATAAACACCGCTGGCGCATTCGTCAACCCAAACGGCATAACCACAAATTCAAAATGCCCATACCTAGTGCGAAAAGCCGTCTTCGGAATGTCTTCCTCTCTAACCTTCAACTGGTAGTAACCCCATCTCAAATCAAGCTTAGAGTAGACAATAGACCCTTGCAACTGGTCAAAAAGATCATCGATGTGGGGTAGAGGATACTTATTCTTAATAGTCACCTTATTCAATTCTCGGTAATCTATACATAACCGCAAACTCCCATCTTTCTTCCTCACAAACAAGACCGGTGCGCCCCAAGGCGACACACTTGGTTTAACAAAACCAATCTCTAGAAGTTCTTGCAACTGGGTTTTCAACTCCCTAAGCTCGCTGGTGCCATTCTATATGGTGCCTTAGAAATCGGTGAAGTCCCAATAAGCTCAATACAAAACTCTAGTTCTCTATCGGGTGGCATAGCATGATCGGTAGAAAACACGGAAATTCACACACTACCGGGACCTCCTCTAAACTCGGCGAAGACCTCTTCTTATCAACAACGCAGGCAAGATAACCCGTACACCCTTGAGACAACAATTTTCTAGCCCTTAGTGCAGAAATGAAATGCAAGTCACTCGACGCTTGATCACCCACAAACGTAAATTCAGCACACCCAAGATATAAAAGTAACCCTCTTCCTATGGCAAACTATAGCATGATAAGCACATAACCAGTCCATGCCAAGGATCACATCAAAATCACGTATAGGGAGAACTACCAAGTCCGCATGCAAAGTGTGGTCACCCACCAAAACATCACAAGATCTAAACACTTCAGACGCGAGCATATATTCCCCGAGCGGGGTAGACACTTCAAGCAAGTATGGCAAAGATTGAGGCAATACGCAAAGATTCTCAACAAAGTGCGAAGCAACATAAGAATGCGAAGACCCTGGATCTATGAGAATTCGAGCCTTATGATCAAATATAGAAAGAGTACCTCCTATCACTGCCGTAGACCCCGAACCTCGCTACGATCAAGCGCAAACACACGGCCCTGAACCTTTGGTTTACCATCCATATCTCTCTTAGCCCCAGACTGCTGCCCGGCGCCACCTGACTGATTGGCCTTATATTTGGGACAATCCTTCCTCATATGAGTCCCATCTCCACAAGCGAAACACTTCCCAGTCTTCCCCCAACATCTATCAGCTGTGTGCCCAGACTTCTGGCAGAACGAACAAATCATAGTCTCATTGCGAGACCCTTGCTGCCCCTGAGTAGAAGAAGTGTTGTTGCCCTGCTTCCCTGCCTGTGGCCTACCTTGGCCTCCACTTCTCCTATCGCGGTTCCCTTGGTATCCCCTTCTGTTCCCCGAATTATTTCCCTGATTAGTGTTCTGAGTAGCCTGTCGTGCATTACCCGAATTACTCTTGACCCGGTGCTCCTCAATATCTTGCTCAACCTCATAAGCTCTATCAACTGCAGTCCGATAATCAGTGAGCTTTAGTGCTAGAATCTGCTTCCTAAATTCAGTCCTCAACCCTTTAACAAACTTATGTGTCCTCCGAGCCTCCGTAGGAATCAGATACGTGCAATAACGGCTCAGCTCGGTGAACTTCGCAGAATACTCCGCCACAGTCATGGTACCTTGCTCAAGATTATAGAATTCTTTCTCCCTTTGGTTACGAACCACATCCGGTACGTATTCCTCCTTAAATTCCCTCTGAAAATTAACCCAAGTGATTGGGACTTGTTGCATCTCCCAACTTTCCTTCAACACGGTCCACCAATGCTCGGCGGCTCCCTTAAACTTAAACGTTGCTAGTCTGACTTTCTCCTCATCAGTACACTCCAACATAGATAAGATTTTGATCATCTCTTCCATCCACAACTCAGCCTCCCTCGGGTTTGGCTCCCCAAGAAATGCACTAGGCTTCAACTTAAGGAATCTCTCTAGGAGAGTGTTGTCAGTCCTCGGTCTCGGTGGTGGAGGTGGTGGTGGTACTGCTCCAGCTTGACCTCCCTGGCCTGCCCCTGCCAGAAAAGCCAACAACCTACGGTGTAACTCTGCCATATCCGGACCCACCGGATTCTGCGGCGGCGGTACCTCAACTTCAGGTTCGGCCGGACCTCTCCTGGGCCTACCTCTACCGCGGCCATTCCCATTCCTAGGATTATCCATCGAACTCCTACAAGAATTCACTCGACGTTAGAATCATCACACAAATAACCAACCCACCTAGGCCATGGAACCTATCCTGGCCGACAGCTAACCTATAGCTCTGATACCAACTGTGACGACCCGACCCGGACCCCAATGCGAGATCCCGAATCGCGCCGTCCAAATAATCAAATTAAACACATAAGCATGCACAAGTAGGATTTTAAAATTCATGTGGCGCAACATTTCAGACAATTAACAACTCGGCTACACTTGGCCTAAAAACAACCTAATTTAAACAAGTCATCGGCGACGCATGAACCCAACAACTACTCCTACAATTAACACATGCTTATAAAACCTCAACGGCCACAACATGCCGGAGACAACAACAATAATAACACTTTAAATAAGTTTCAGCGGAAGAAACTGTGATGAACCAACAACATATAAACAAGCTCGACATAAAGTCGGCATACCAAAAGAATTACAAGTACCAAATATTTAAGTTACTACAACATACAAATACCCAAGCCAAGTCTACATGACTTGCTTCCCAACGTCCTTTCCAAAATAAAAGATTAATCAGTTAATAGTCCAAAAGAGCAACCTCGCTCACAACGTCCAAGCGAACACGGATCTAACGTGGGACGTCTCCTCGGCTTTGATCTAAGGAAAACAAAGCAAACAAATAGGGTAAGTCGAAAGACTTAGTAAGTTACCAAAATATGCATGTTCATGTTATAGCATGACAATTATCACAATTATGGCATATTATCATCATTTAACACTTAGCACCTTATTCACATAAGTGCGTAAAGTAAATCATACAAGTAGGATATGATAGTCACGGCCGCTTCGTAGCTCCTGCAAAACATTCTGTTACTAGTTCGTGCCATCGATGTTATGTGAATTCATCGACTCATACCGAGAACCTACTCGATCTCAATAGCAAGCCAATGCGGCACTTAACTGATACGGCAAAGGGGCTACTTCCCCACTGCGGCCCACAGTGGAGGGGTGTGTGAAGTCCCAGGTGCGGCGATCCATAGCAAGCACGAATCCCATAATTCGTGAAGGCGATGCATCGTCCCACCTTGACTCAATAAACAAACCAAATTATGCCAGCTGGACTCAATGCAATGCACAAGTAGATATTTACTTGACTTTAAACCAATTAAGGACCGAATCCGACAAGAGCGAACTCGACCAACCATGTAGGTATCAATCTCTACTATAGAATCATATCAAGGCAAATTAAATTGCACAAAGCCAACCTTTCATAAAACTTGTTATAAGTAATCAAACCAATCTCATACTTGAGTAAACCAATCAAACGGCGTTCAAACTTCGTAGGGATTGAAACTAGAGTTCAACACGTTCAAATATTCCCTAGAGTCGACTCCGTTGAGTCTTTGCTCTAAATTCCCAAATTTGGAGAAATTGAAGCTATATGCTTCATAACCCAACCTAGGTCAATTCTAGGTTCAACAAGGTATTAAACTCACCAAGGCAATGCAAAGTGATTCAAGTTCATCATAGAGTCCAAAATTTAGAATAGAACACATAACACTTTTACAACATTTCAAGAAGGCATAACTAGGGCATTCTCATAAATCAACACTTCCAACATAAATATCATACATGGCTTTAACATGCTCAAAACCTTAAATAGACAAGATGGAAGAGCATTATAAACATTCATAGGTAGGAAATCATCCTAATCATGCTCCTAGCAAGCTCATAGTTTCAACATACAAGAATATAGCATGAAAAGCATACAAGTGCCCTCATTGACCTCAACCAACATAGACTTTGCTTCCTTAGGGTCAATGAGAACTAAGAGAAGAAGAAGCTAAAGGAGGTAACTTACTAGTTATTCACCAAAGAAGGAAATAGAAGAAACTATTCGGATGGAAATGCTCCCCTTGATGAGCTCTTCAACTTTAATGAAAGGCTCTTGGGCAAAGGATGAATGAATGATTGAAGATGAAGGGTTTATCTCCAAGAAGCCATGGAAGAACCTTGAGAGAGATGAAATTCGTTTTTGGAAGAGAGAGGGTGAGAATGAGGGTCAAAAATCTGAATTGGGGCTTATATTGGTCTAATTCTTGAGTGGGACATGTGTCAACCACTTGTGGTCCCTTTGAGATTCTTAGGATAAGGTTTGGATGATCAACAAGCCTTCTTAATCCATCATTAAAATTAGTTAGGGATGTTAGGACTTAAGTAGGAAGGGTTAGGGAGGTTTAGGATAGGTTTAAGTAGGGGTTTGAAGTGAACAAATCGTCAAATTCAAACAGAGGAAAATCACCCGTAGCAAGAAAACAAGTGAGGCGGGCGCCTCACCAAGCCCATGCCCGCCTCAACTACTGAGCCTTCCCAAAGTTCGCACCATTCAGAATTGCTCTCATTTGAGGCGGGCGCCTCACCAGCCCGCCTCGGCCCGTAACTCTAAAACTTGATTCAAACTTGATCTAAATGGTCCCAAACTTTTGGGCAACCATTCTAAGGTCTAACCCTACTCAAAACAAGTCGGAAACGCACCGAACAACCCCGAACAAGCTAGGACAAGGCGCGAACCACGCGATTTAATGAACAACTGGATTAAACTACAATCAAACGCCAATCAAACTAGGATGTCTTGGGCATGAAAAAGGTTTGTTTCAACTTGATTAAGACTTGAATATAAAGCTAAGAACTCAACGAACACTTCGTACGTCGAAATAGAAGCAAATACGAGCAATGAGAGGAATCGCTAAGGCTAAATTCAACGCGATCAAACCGGCGATTCTACAAACAAGTTTATATGATTCTAAACATGTTAAGGACTTCTAGAATGATCTATGAATGATTCTAAAACATTTATATAACAAGTAAACATGCTCACAATCAACCAAGAAAGTAAGAAGACAAGCATAGAATGCACATGCAAGATTATGGGCGTTACACTCTCCTCCTTTAGAATTTAGTCCCTAAATTCTTACCAAGTTCGTCAAACAAATGTGGATGCTTCTCGCATCTCCGCTCCGCTTCCCAAGTCGCTTCTTCAATGTTGTGGTTCCTCCAAAGAACTTTGACTAAGGGAATCTTCTTGGTTCGTAGCACTTGCTCTTTGGTATCCAAGATCTTCACGGGCTTTTCAACGTACGACATATCCGGCTCAAATGTGATCTCCTCATACTCAAGTACATGGGTATCATCCTTCAAATACTTTCGCAACATGGAAACATGGAATACATTATGAGTCTCCGAAAGTGACGGTGGCAATGCAATGCGATACGCTAAAGACCCAACTCTCTCAAGAATCTCGAATGGGCCAATGTACCTCTGTAAGCTTCCCTTTCTTGCCAAATCTCTTAGTACCTCTCCTGTCACCTTCAAGAACACGTAGTCACCCACTTGGAACTCAAGATCTCGTCTTCGATTGTCCGCATAACTCTTTTGTCGACTTTGAGCGGTGCGCAAACGATCTCTAATCAACTTCACGCCTCAACCGATCGTTGCACTAACTCTGAACCCCAAAGTTTCGCCTCTCCAACTTCATCCCAACAAATTGGCGATCTACACTTACGCCCATACAAAGCTTCATACGGCGCCATCTTGATACTCGACCGGTAGTCGTTATTATACGCAAACTCGGCTAAAGGTAAGTGAGAATCCCAGCCTTCCCTTGAAATCCACGGCACAAGCTCGCAAGCATATCCTCCAAAATCTGAATCAATCGCTTGACCGACCATCCGCTTGCGGATGAAAAGTCAGATCAAGTCTAATTTGGTCCCCAAAGCTTCCTCGCAACGACTTCCAAAATCTAGATGTGAACCTCGGATCTCTATCGACACAATACTAACCGGTACGCCATGAAGTCTCACGATCTCCTCGAATGTACAAAGTCGCTAACCGAGTCAACGAATAAGTGATAGCTATCGAATGAAGTGTGCACTTAGTCAATCTGTCGACTATAACCCAAACTGCATTAAAACCTCTCCGCGTGCGCGGTAACCCCGTCACAAAATCCATAGTAATGAACTCCCATTTCCACTCAGGAATCTCCAATGGTTGTAGAAATCCCGCAGGCCTCTGATGCTCGGCCTTAACTCCGCCGACAAGTCAAACACTTTGACACATACTCCGCAATTTCTCTCTTCATACCCTTCCACCAAAATTGTCTTTTCAAGTCTAAGTACATCTTCGTGCTCCCCGGGTGAATGGTATACCTCGATTTATGAGCCTCATCAAGAACCAACCTCTTCAAGTCATCATTAGAAGGAACACAAATTCGACCTCGAAATGTCAAAGCACCCTCACTATTAATCACAAAATCAGGCGATACATTCTCACCAACCCATCAATAATTTTCTTCAACTCCTGATCATTCCTTGCGCTTCTTTAATTTTCCCAAATAAAATAGGTGTAGCACCTAACATTTGCAAAAATCACACCTCTATCAAAAACACTAGGACTCCAATCTCGCAAATCCTCCAACATCTTCCATTCTTTAACCATCATACACGACATGTGAACCTTTCTACTCAAGGCATCCGCTACCAACATTTGCCTT
This sequence comes from Codonopsis lanceolata, assembly GCA_013146195.2. Lineage (NCBI taxonomy): Eukaryota > Viridiplantae > Streptophyta > Magnoliopsida > Asterales > Campanulaceae > Codonopsis > Codonopsis lanceolata. The sequence continues at coordinate 14,173 of JABEVN020002342.1, forward strand.
CCCTGATGATACAAGATAGTACAATCGTGGTCCTTTAACTTTTCCATCCATCTTCTTTGCCTCATGTTCAACTCTTTTTGAGAAAACAAGTATTTCAAACTCTTATGGTCGGTGAAGATCTCAAATTTAGACCCATACAAGTAGTGTTTCCACTTATGCAACGCGAAAATAATCGCAGCCAACTCCATATCGTGTGTCGGGTAATTCTGCTCATGAATAGACAACTTCCTCGACGCATAGGCGATAACTCTACCATTCTGCATCAACACACAACCCAAACCTTCCTTAGAAGCATCACTATAGATCACAAAATTATCTCCTCCACTAGGCAAAGCCAAAATAGGTGCCGACGTCAACCGCTTCTTAAGCTCTTGAAAACTAACTTCACATTTCTCGCTCCAAACAAAAGGCACATTCTTTTAATTTCGCCATAGGAGTCACAATCCGAGAAAATCCTCAATAAATCTTCGGTAATAACCCGCTAGACCCAAGAAACTCCGAACCTCGGAACCGAACTAGGCCTCTTCCAATTCGTCACCGCTTCAATCTTAGAAGGATCAACGGCTATCCCGGCGCTAGAAATAATATGCCCTAAGAAAGATACTTCCTCAAGCCAAAAGGCACATTTGCTAAACTTGGCGTAAAGCTGCCTCTCTCGAAGAATAGACAATACAATCCTCAAATGTTTCTCATGCTCCTCCCGAGATTTCGAATATACCAAAATATCATCAATAAAGACTACAACAAAGCAATCAAGATAACTCGTGAAAACACGGTTCATCAAATCCATAAACACCGGCGCATTCGTCAACCCAAACGGCATAACCACAAATTCAAAATGCCCATACCTAGTGCGAAAAGCCGTCTTCTAATGTCTTCCTCTCTAACCTTCAACCGTAGTAACCCCATCTCAAATCAAGCTTAGAGTAGACAATAGACCCTTGCAATCGGTCAAAAGATCATCGATGTGGGTAGAGGATACTTATTCTTAATAGTCACCTTATTCAATTCTCGGTAATCTATACATAACCGCAAACTCCCATCTTTCTTCCTCACAACAAGACCGGCGCCCTAAGGCGACACACTTGGTTTAACAAAACCAATCTCTAGAAGTTCTCCGCAACCGGGTTTTCAACTCTCTAAGCTCCGCTGGTGCCATCCTATATGGTGCCTTAGAAATCGGTGAAGTCCCCTAATAAGCTCAATACAAAACTCTAGTTCTCTATCTGGGTGGCATAGCATGATCGGTAGAAAACACATCGAAACTCACATACTACCGACCTCCTCTAAACTTCGGCGAAGACCTCTTCTTATCAACAACGCAGCAAGATAACCCGTACACCCTTGAGACAACAATTTTCTAGCCCTTAGCGCAGAAATGAAATGCAAGTCACTCGACGCTTGATCACCCACAAAAGTAAATTCAGGCACACCCGGCATATAAAAAGTAACCCTCTTCCTATGGCAAATCAACTATAGCATGATAAGCACATAACCACCCATGCCAAGAATCACATCAAAATCACGTATAGGGAGAACTACCAAGTCCGCATGCAAAGTGTGGTCACCCACCAAAACATCACAAGATCTAAACACTTCAGACGCGAAGCATATATTCCCCGAGCGGGGTAGACACTTCAAGCAAGTATGGCAAAGATTGAGGCAATACGCAAAGATTCTCAACAAAGTGCGAAGCAACATAAGAATGCGAAGACCCTGGATCTATGAGAATTCGAGCCTTATGATCAAATATAGAAAGAGTACCTCCTATCACTGCCGTACCCTCGAACCTCGCCGATCAAGCGCAAACACACGGCCCTCCGAACCTTCGGTTTACCATCCATATCTCTCTTAGCCCTGCATCGCCGCCTCGGCGCCACCGACCGATTGGCCTTATATTTGGGACAATCCTTCCTCATATGAGTCCCATCTCCACAAGCGAAACACTTCCCAGTCTTCCCCCAACATCTATCAGCTGTGTGCCCAGACTTCTCGCAGAACGAACAAATCATAGTCTCATTGCGAGACCCTTGCCGCCTCGAGTAGAAGAAGTGTTGTTGCCCTGCTTCTCGCTCGCGGCCTACCTTGGCCTCCACCTCTCCTATCCCGGTTCCCTTGGTATCCCCTTCTGCTACCCGAATTATTTCCCTGATTAGTGTTCTGAGTAGCCTGTCGTGCATTACCCGAATTACTCTTGACTCGGTGCTCCTCAATATCTTGCTCAACCTCATAAGCTCTATCAACTGCAGACCGATAATCAGTGAGCTTAAGTGCTAGAATCGCTTCCTAAATTCAGTCCTCAACCCTTTAACAAACTTATGTGTCCTCCGAGCCTCCGTAGGAATCAAATACGTGCAATAACGGCTCAGCTCGGTGAACTGCGTAATACTCCGCCACGCTCATGGTACCTTGCTCAAGATTATAGAATTCTTTCTCCCTTTGGTTACGAACCACATCCGGTACGTATTCCTCCTTAAATTCCCTCTGAAAATTAGCCCAAGTGATTGGGACTTGTTGCATCTCCCAACTTTCCTTCAACACGGTCCACCAATGCTCTGGCTGCTCCCTTAAACTTAAACGTCGCTAGTCCGACTTTCTCCTCATCAAGACACTCCAACATAGATAAGATTTTGATCATCTCTTCCATCCACAACTCAGCCTCCCTCGGTTTGGCCCCAAGAAATGCACTAGGCTTCAACTTAAGGAATCTCTAGAGAGTGTTGTCGCCCTCGGTCTCTGGTGGTGGAGGTGGTGGTGGTATCGCTCCCAGCCTTGACCTCCCCGGCCCGGCAAAAGCCAACAACCTACTGTAATCTCGCCATATCCCACCCACCGGATTCCGCGGCACCTCAACTTCGGTTCTACGACCTCTCCTGGGCCTACCTCTACCGCGGCCATTTCCATTCCTAGGATTATCCATCGAACTCCTACAAGAATTCACTCGACGTTAGAATCATCACACAAATAACCAACCCACCTAGGCCATGGAACCTATCCCGCCGACGCCTAACCTATAGCTCGATACCAATCAGACCCGACCCCAATGCGAGATCCCGAATCGCGCCGCCCAAATAATCAAATTAAACACATAAGCATGCACAAGTAGGATTTTAAAATTCATGTGGCGCAACATTTCGCATAATTAACAACTCGGCTACACTTGGCCTAAAAACAACCTAATTTAAACAAGTCATCGGCGACAACCGAACCCAACAACTACTCCTACAATTAACACATGCTTAATAAACCTCAACGGCCACAACATGCCGGAGACAACAACAATAATAACACTTTAAATAAGTTTCAGCGGAAGAAACCGTGATGAACCAACAACATATAAACAAGCTCGACATAAAGCTCAGATACCAAAAGAATTACAAGTACCAAATATTTAAGTTACTACAACATACAAATACCCAAGCCAAGTCTACATGACTTGCTTCCCAACGCCCTTTCCAAAATAAAAGATTAATCGCTTAATAGTCCAAAAGAGCAACCTCGCTCACAACGCCCAAGCGAACACGGAATCTAGCGTGGGACGCCTCCTCGGCTTTGATCTAAGGAAAACAAAGCAAACAAATAGGGTAAGTCGAAAGACTTAGTAAGTTACCAAAATATGCATGTTCATGTTATAGCATGACATTTATCACAATTATGGCATTTTATTATCATCATTTAACACTTAGCACCTTATTCACATAAGTGCGTAAAGTAAATCATACAAGTAGGATATGATAGTCACGCCGCCAGTAGCTCCCGCAAAACATTCTCTGTTACTAGTTCGTGCCATCGATGTTATGTGAATTCATCGACTCATACCGAGAACCTACTCGATCTCAATAGCAAGCCAATGCGGCACTTAACCGATACGGCAAAGGGCTACTTCCCCACCGCGGCCCACAAGGGAGGGTGTGTGAAGTCCAGTGCGGCGATCCATAGCAAGCACGAATCCCATAATTCGTGAAGGCGATGCATCGCCCCACCTTGACTTGATAAACAAACCAAATTATGCCACTGGACTCAATGCAATGCACAAGTAGATATTTACTTGACTTAAACCATTAAGGACCGAATTCGACAAGAGCGAACTCGACCAACCAAGTAAGGTGTTCAATCTCTACTATAAAATCATATCAAGGCAATTAAATTGCACAAAGCCAACCTTTCATAAAACTTGTTATAAACAATCAAACCAATCTCATACTTGAGTAAACCAATCAAACGGCGCTCAAACTTCGTAGGGATTGAAACTAGAGTTCAACACGTTCAAATATTCCCTAGAGTCGACTCGTTGAGTCTTTGCTCTAAATTCCCAAATTTGGAGAAATTGAAGCTATATGCTTCATAACCCAACCTAGGTCAATTCTAGGTTCAACAAGGTATTAAACTCACCAAGGCAATGCAAAGTGATTCAAGTTCATCATAGAGTCCAAAATTTAGAATAGAACACATAACACTTTTTACAACATTTCAAGAAGGCATAACTAGGGCATTCTCATAAATCAACACTTCCAACATAAATATCATACATGGCTTTAACATGCTCAAAACCTTAAATAGACAAGATGGAAGAGCATTATAAACATTCATAGGTAGGAAATCATCCTAATCATGCTCCTAGCAAGCTCATAGTTTCAACATACAAGAATATAGCATGAAAAGCATACAAGTGCCCTCATTGACCTCAACCAACATAGACTTTGCTTCCTTAGGGTCAATGAGAACTAAGAGAAGAAGAAGCTAAAGAGGGTAACTTACTAGTTATTCACCAAAGAAGGAAATAGAAGAAACTATTCGATGGAAATGCTCCCTTGATGAGCTCTTCAACTTTAATGAAAGGCTCTTGGGCAAAGGATGAATGAATGATTGAAGATGAAGGGTTTATCTCCAAGAAGCCATGGAAGAACCTTGAGAGAGATGAAATTCGTTTTTGGAAGAGAGAGGGTGAGAATGAGGGTCAAAAATCGAATTGGGGCTTATATTGGTCTAATTCTTGAGTGGGACATGTGTCAACCACTTGTGGTCCCTTTGAGATTCTTAGGATAAGGTTTGGATGATCAACAAGCCTTCTTAATCCATCATTAAAATTAGTTAGGGATGTTAGGACTTAAGTAGGAAGGGTTAGGAGGTTTAGGATAGGTTTAAGTAGGGTTGAAGTGAACAAATCGTCAAATTCGAAACAGAGAAAATCAGCCCGTAGCAGAAACAAGTGAGGCGGGCGCCACCAAGCCCCATGCGGCCGCCTCAACTCGAGCCTTCCCAAAGTTCGCACCATTCAGCAAAGAATTGCTCTAGATTGAGGCGGGCGCCACCAGCTCCCATGCCCGCCTCGGCTCCAACCTCTAAAACTTGATTCAAACTTGATCTAAATGGTCCCAAACTTTTGGGCAACCATTCTAAGGTCTAACCCTACTCAAAACAAGTCGGAAACGCACCGAACAACCCCCGGAACAAGCTAGGACAAGGCGCGAACCACGCGACAAATGAACAACGGATTAAACTACAATCAAACGCCAATCAAACTAGGATGTCTTGGGCATGAAAAAGGTTTGTTTCAACTTGATTAAGACTTGAATATAAAGCTAAGAACTCAACGAACACTTCAGACGCCGAAATAGAAGCAAATACGAGCAATGAGAGGAATCGCTAAGGCTAAATTCAACGCGATCAAACCGGCGATTCTACAAACAAGTTTATATGATTCTAAACATGTTAAGGACTTCTAGAATGATCTATGAATGATTCTAAAACATTTATATAACAAGTAAACATGCTCACAATCAACCAAGAAAGTAAGAAGACAAGCATAGAATGCACATGCAAGATTATGGGCGTTACAATGTGTTACAATCATGGGTTATTACCCATTGGTTTATGTGTTTCATTCGATGTTCGGGGATAGCAAGTAGTTACTGCCTTGCGCTCTGCTTTGCCTCAAGTTGTTTCGGGGTTGCTTTATGAGAGCCTAGACCTACTTTAAAATTGGCTTGGAGACTTGGATGGACTAGTTTAATGTTTGAGGACTTTAAGTGGTTCAATTGTGAGCTATTTCGGCGATTTAGACTCGAGAACGCACGGGAGAGGCCGATCGAGCAAAGATTGGACAAAAAACCCTAATTGTGTGCTGAAATAGGGTGATGCGGCCCATCACCCATGCTCAATGCGACCGCAAGGGGCCAAATCCGTAATGTCTAGATTTTTGGTCTTTTATGTGTCGTCCGAAATTTGACCTCTCAAACCCATTTTTAAACACACACTTTGACCCAATTATTTCTAATCCTAAACTAATCCTAACATCTATTAGGAGATTTAGGAGTAATTAGTGGGGTAATTAGTGACCTAATCCCCCATATAAAAACCCCACCAGATCCTCCATTCAAGTCGGCCAAGCGCGCTTGCTGTTCCTTCCCCATTTCATTGTGAGCACTCAACCAAGGGGCTTGAGAGAGAGCTTGAAGAGGAGATTCGTGGGTCTTGAAGGGCTGAGCTTGGAGGCCATTCATGGAGTCTTCTTCCCCATTTCACCTTTCAAGGTTGAAGAACAAGTTGAGGAGAAACATCATCATCTAGGCACGAATTTGCTGCATTGTTTGGGCTAAGTTTTAAAGTTTCTACCTTTCCCCTTTCTTTTTTAGGCTCCATTGACCCTAGGAATCAACCATGTGTGCTATGTGGGTCAATGGAAGCCATTGTTAGGGTTTCAGAAATGTATGAACCCTAGGATTTCAAGTTTATGTTAGAGCTTGATTGGCCTATGTGAGACCATGTCTATGTGAAATTCATGTTCTAAATTGCCTATTGAACTTGATTATGTTGATTTTTCATGAAGATTGATGTTGGTTTGGTTGAGATTCTTGAGGGTGTCTTTGCCCTAATTTTGTTTTAGCTTGCAAATTGATGATGCTTGATTAATGTGTTCTATATGCTTAATAGAGTATATTAAACTTTGCTATATGAATTGATTATGGGTATTGAGCTTGATGACAAAGATGCTTGAAGGGGATTTTCCCCAAATTGTATTTGGCTTGTTAAAGATGATGGTAAGCCTACCTTAGCATGTTATACATGTTTAGTGGAGTTTATTGAACTTAGTTGTGTTGATTAGCTACGAGTATTGAAATTGGTTTGGTTGAGATGCTTGGAGGGTGATTTGCCCTAATTTGGTTTTAGCTTGCAATCTAATGATGTTAGCTTGATTAATATGTTTTACAAGCTTAATAGAACATATTGAACCATGGTGAATTTTAAATCATGAATTGAACGTTATGATTGGTATGATGACTTGGATGATATTATGCACAAGATGGCTAAATTATTCTAAGTTGCATTGTTAATTAGTTTGTTTGGTTTATATGAGTATGGAACATTGGGATTGTGGTTTTGGGCGATAGTTATGAACATAGGGGGTTGATGAAGCCTAAGCTTCTCATCCTTGAATTTTCTAAAACTTAGATTGAACTCAACTGAGTTAACCTTTGGGTTAGTATGAATCCTAGAACTATAATTTTAAGTCCCACGAATTTTTGTAGAATTCATGGAGGTTGAGCCTCCAAGAAGTTTTTGGAAGTGTGTGAAGCACACTTGATTATGAGAACTTATATGATTCT